>JANBXH010000017.1:0-292253 GCA_024271875.1 Kuraishia molischiana
GTATTAAGCCCCCGTTTGTGTTCTAAGTATTAAGCCCCCGTTTGTGTTCTAAGTATTAAGCCCCCGTTTGTGTTCTAAGTATTAAGCCCCCGTTTGTGTTCTAAGTATTAAGCCCCCGTTTATGATGATCTTGGAGAACTGCATAGTGAATGAATAGGTGAGTATACTAAGAAGAAGAAGAGAAAAGAGAAAAGAACAAAAGCTGGGAATCCCGGAATATTTATACGCTTTTTTATCCGCGTTTTTTCCGTGTTTGTTTTGAATTTTTTTTCCGTTTCTCCGGGCGATTTGTCAATTGACACGTTTGTCAATTGACACGTTTTACTGGCACGGTGGCAAATTGGCAGGGTTTACTGGCACGGTTGTCAATTGGCAGGTTTTACTGGCACGTTATTAACTTGGCAGGTTTAACTGGCACGTTATTAACTTGGCAGGTTTAACTGGCACACTACCAAACTGAGGCTGTAGAAAGTTCATTTTTGTAAAAATAGTAAAACACAGTTTAAGAGAGATAGGTATAAGGTATAAGGTTCAGACGAAAATGGCTGCGAAAAACGCCAGTGCACCGACAAGCGAGCTGGCAATAGGAACCACAGAGACCGCAAGTCCAGAGTACGTGGACAGAGAGGCAACTCCGGGTAAACCCGAAGAGGTGGTGGTTTGGTACACCGTGGTGGTAATAGTCTCGTCAGTTAGTGGGCAGTAAGTTGTGTGAACCGTCGTCGAACCGTCTACAACGTCGGTGCTCTTGGTCACGCCCGTGGTGACGGTTGACCCCGAGCATTTTCCATCAGAACAGGAAGTGATGGTCAAAGTAGTGGTGCTCTCTGGGCTAACGGTGGTGGTCACAACAGTTGGCGAGTAGATCTTGGTGGTGAGAGGGCAGTAGGTGGTGTAGACGGTGTCCACGTCGGTGATGGTGGTAAGGCCAGTTGTGACTGCAGTCTTGGCACAGCCACCGTCAGAACAGGAAGTGATGGTGATAACCGTTGTGGATGGCACCACAGTGGTCACCGCGAGGGTAGAAGAAGAGCCGCCGGATCCACCGGACCCACCTGAAGTGGACGACCCACCAGATCCACCAGAGCTGGAAGAGCTAGAAGAGCCAGTTGTCGAAGAGCGGGACGAAGACCGCGATGCCACAGGAGTGACTGTAGCAGTACCATCAATGATGAAAGTAGAAGTCGACGCAGCTCTCTTTTGTAGATAGCTTCCATTATAGTTTCCTCCGTATTCAACGTCAAGCGTCAGAGTTGCCACAAGAGTCTCCACTGTCGTAAGCGAATGTGGATCAGCAAACACAGTCAAGAAGTAGTCCCCGTCTCCGTGGAAATCGTTGACTGCCACGTCGAGATAGTTGCGGTCACCACCAAAATCTGGTTTGCCAGTGGATGCCTCAGCGTACTCCTCCCAGCTGAACTCGAAACCGGGGAACCCTCTAATCTTGAGGTCTTCGTACGGCCCCAAACCCTTGGGAACGGCGATGATATACCCAGCTTCTCCGTCATCGTCAAATCCGGTCATGGTTGGAAGGTCAACTGTGTGGGAATCAGTAGAGGTCACGGTAGAACTGTTAGTGGGAACAGGGGTAGGCTTTGGATGGGGAGGAGGCGTTGTTGTAGATGTTTCAGTAGTGGTGGTCGAAGTCTCGCAGGCAGTACTCGCAACTGCCCGAGCATAGTCTGTAACGTGTAATCCGGTAAGGACAGTCAAGTTGAACTCATAAGAGTCGACATGAACAGTGGGTTCGCCAAAGAAGGTTATATAAAACGGTTTAGAGCCGTCAAAGTTTGTGTACATGTAGTCAAAGTCGTAAGGCTGGTAGCGGGGAATGGACCCACAATCTTGTTCCAAATGCACACCGGAAATCTTGAAGTCCTTTCCATTGTTTGCTAGTATCTCAATTTCGCTAACTGAGAGGTGTCTCCCGGGAACCGTGAGTCTCCACTGCGGGATGAGAGTGTCTTTTGCAATGCAAGCGGACATGGGAAATGTACCGGCATATGCAACGCGGGGAAGAACCACGAAAGCAAAAAGTGTTAACAAACAAGGTAGCATAGCTGAGTTTTGGGGAAAGAGGAGGAACTAAATCCTACGGGCATCACAGCCCATATAAATAGGCACATGTTTACGAGGTCTGATTCCTGCTTTCAGCAGCTGTCAACATAGACGCCGCACGTCCACGCGCCCTAGCGCGAGTTTTGACCCCGCCGAGGAACACAATTGATCAGATCGACTGCGAAAGTTTGATCGTTTTCGAGAAAACCTGTGCTAAATGTGAACTTTTCTCGTCTAACCTACTTTAGACTATATTCCTTCAGTGTTTACGAACGCGGGTCCATAAGGATGAATAGTCTCATGCTGGACCAATAGTCTCATGCTGGACCAATAACGTAACCTTCAACGGTTGGACTTCTCTAAAAGTCTACTCCCAAATGTCCTGAAATCTGATTGTTTACAGATTTTCAGCCAATTTTGAGCTACACCTTGGGCCATCTGAAAATCCAAACATCATTAACTAAGCTTCAATACTCTCAACATGCTCAACTTCGGTCTTGAGATCCGCAAAGCGCTGCTCGCTCGCAGTTTCCTTCTCGGTCTTGTAGGTCTTCCACTTTCTGGGAGAAATGTTCTTGTCAAACATCTCATCGATCTCCTCAAAGGACCTACCTGCAGTTTCAGGCTGGAAGAAGTAGAACACGACAATCGACAGCGTAGCCATACCAAAGAAGATAAACATGATCTTAGAACCCATGTTGGCCTGGTCAGGGTTGAACATGTATGGCAACACGAAGGACCACATACACTGGAAGGAATTGTTGGCGATGAGACCAAAGGACAGCGTCTTAGCTCTCAGACTAACCGAGGACACCTCAGAGCCAAAGATGTAAGCGAGTGGACCAATCCCGATGTTGTAAAAGAAGTTGTACATGGACATGAAGGCTGTGGCAACAGTCATGGCTGTGGTGTTGGAGGTGGCAGTTCCAGCAGCAGCAACCACCAGGTTGAGAATGGCAAGTGAAGCCATGCCGAAGAGCATGAGTGGTCTACGGCCAAACCTATCGATGATGAACCACGAGGCAATGACACCGGACACACTCAAAGCCTGTGCACCACAACTGAGCTGGTAAGACCTGTGAGTGGAGAAACCTGCAAGCTGGTAGTAGTAGGTAGAGTAAGATGCGATGAACGTCACCCCACACATGGGCTGCATCCACTGTGTGAACATGATCAAGAAAGTGCGCTTGATCTCCTTCTTTTTGAAACAGTCGAGGTATGTCGACGACTGCGTAATCTGCTTCAGTTCCTCGTATGTCACCTTCATAATCGCGTACTGGGACTCGGCCTGCTCATCGCTGTAGAGCCTCCTCAAGCTCTTCAAGGCCTGGTCGTTCTTGTTCTTTTGGATGAAAAAGTACGGAGACTCGGGCATGAAGGGCGCAATGACGAGCGAGGAGATGGAGAAGATCCACTGCGGGATGAAGACGGCACGGTATGCCATGCGCGTGGTGTAGGTGGCCGTGGTGTTGTTGATGAGGTAGCAGACGAACGGTCCGATGCACAGCGACAACGAGCACGCGGCAGCAGCCCAACCACGGAGAGCCATGGGCGATATTTCCGAGACGTAACTGAAGCTGAGGGTGCTGAAACATCCCAGACACATGGCGTTCAAAGTCTTTCCGGCCAGGAACAGGTTGATGGTGGTGGACACGTACTCCATCGTGATGAAGGGGATGGTGAGCACAAGAACGATGATGAAGATGTACTTGCGACCAAACCTGTCTGCAAACCAGGACACGGTGAACGAAGCAATGGCCCCAGACGCAATGGGGACACCGGACAGAGCACTCTGCCAGGCGGCATCGAGCACGTACTCTCCGGCGTAGTAGTGGCCGAAATCCTTTCTGAACTGGGGGACCGAGATCACGATACCGGAGGCCTGGCCCTCGTAGCCAACCAAAATCAAAATCCACACGTTGAAGAGAATCCAGGCGGTCGCCTTGGGGTACATCTTCATGGCCTCCCACTTTGTGAGCTCGTGCTCGATCTTCTGCTGGGCATGGGCTGTGGCCTCGAGCACATCGTAGGCGCTAGCAACTGAGTTATTGTCGGATTCCTTCTCCATCCTTTGACGATGTGTCAAAAGATTAATAAATGAGGGGGCTGGCGGGGATTAAATAGCAAAAAAACATGCGGGGGAGTTACATCATTGTCCCGAACTCCACCTGGACCCGTGCTTGGATGACAGCACTGGTCATATACACACGTTATCTCCAAAGGTTCAGCTGCGGGGAACCTCCGATGGCTCCAGTGGAGACCCGTCAAACTTGTCAAAACAGAGACGACAACGTGCTTGCTGTCTTCTATCAACTACTTGATACCAGGACGTAGTCGAAGGCCGGAAAAAAAGGAAAAATTCGGACCGCTATTCTTCCGTAAGATCCAGGCTTTGCTGCTTTATCTCTACAATCTGTGTCTGTCTGCTTAGATAATACAATTAGAGGTAGTGCGAGCTAGAGCTCAGTCCCTCAAAATGCGATAGCTGATCTGTGGTGAACGACTGGCTAATGACATCCCACGCGCTCTCTCTAGACGTCTTGAAATTCTTCAGAAGTTCCTTCGCACTCTTCCCAACAAAGTCTGGGAGTGGGGTGCCGTTCTCTGCGACGAGTACGAGAGTCTCCGCCACCCACTTCGGTGGTGGAACTGGCTCACGCGTGTCATAGACAGCGTCAATGACAGCACCCAGTCCAAGAATGGCCCCATGAGCACGAGGCTTGTTCAGGTTCTTTGTGGTGAGAATACCGAGGAATTCACCCAGTCCAAGAATGGCCCCATGAGCACGAGGCTTGTTCAGGTTCTTTGTGGTGAGAATACCGAGGAATTCGGTCTTGCACCTCACCACAGTTGCATCAGGGAGTGGCACGTACTTGATGAGATAGCTGAGCACATAGCTGGCCGCCACACGAACCTGCAAAAACTCACTGGACAACAGTAGCCTCAGCACAGAGTCCAAGATCTCAGAGCCAACCTGGCGGGGAACGGTGCTCGTCCATTTGGCCAGGTAGACGTTGATCGCCCAGAGAACGTCCATCAGCTGTGGCTCCGTTACGGCCCATCCTTCGCCCGCAGAGTACAACCACTTCTTGAGCTGCGGTGCGTCTGCGAGGTGGAGAGGAACCGATACAAGGAGAACCGCGATTCCTCTCTGGCTGTTGTTCTCGATGAGTCCTCTGTGCGCGTCAACCGTCTTGAGAAACCTCAGCAACTTTGCGTCCAACTTCTCCACGAGGTCAAGCGTCTGGGTCCACCCCAGCCGCGCCTCGTCGCCCGTGAAGAACCTGAACACGAGAAGAACAAACATCAGAGCAGCCTGGACGTCAGGGTGGCCCCTTTCGACCAGGGTCTCGAGTTCGTCTAGCATGGCCTCGAACGAACTCAGCACGGCAGGCGGTACAGCCTCGAAGGTCTGCCTTGCGGAAGACCTGCTCTTCGAGGACATGTACTCGTCGAACGACGAACGCATCGGCACCGGGTAGTGGGCACACAGCACGGCATAGAGGCGGGCGACCGGCTCGGTGAAGTATGGCACGGTCAGGTACTCGTGGATGTGTGCCAGGATGGTGTCGTGGTCATTGCCCGGACGATCCAGCACCTCGTTGTAGAAGAGCTGGAGCTCGAGTTTCGCCATCCGGGCTCCAACCGTCTTTTCCGCAGAAAGGTCGAACGCGGAGATCCACCCCAGCACCTGCGGGAAACGGCGTCTGTCAAACGCGCCGTAAGCCAGCATGAAGAAGGCCTTGTAGCCCATCATGTCGGACGGGGTTTTGCCGAAGATCGCCTCGAGCGTGGCCGCAGCGTGCGCGTCGAGCTGCTGCACCTCGGCCGCAGTCATGAACGGGTAGCTCTGCATCATCCCGAGAAGGACCAGGAGCTGCTTGTGGGAGCTGTCGGCGTCCGGGTCCAACGCCGTGAGCCCGAAAAAGTAGTCCGCAGAAACGGGTGTGAATCCCAGCAGTGTCAGGCCGAACGGCACGGCGACAGTGTCGACGCCGTCGGAGAAGAGCAGCAGCGCCCGCTCCGCAACACAGGCTGTGTATATGCTGTCGAGAAACTCCTCCGTCATCTGGCTGCCGATCTGCGCGAGAAAAGCCGCCTCCTCCTCCGTGAAGACGGTCTTTGTGACCGGGGCCACGCCGGAGCGCACCACCGGCATCTTTCTGGGCCAGAACAGCTCGGGCGAGAGGGTTCCGTCGATGTAGAACGGCGGCGAGTCGGTGTTCCGGAGCTCCTTCTCGAAGTATGCAGCGACATCTGGTATGGTCGAGGTGTCTATGGTGTACACGTTGTTGCGGTCACCGTCCAGCGCGTACCACCGCGACACGTCGTGGTTGTAGTTGACGGCCAGCGTGATCACCCTGCGGACAACAGCACAGAGCGCTTCCAGTGCGAGCTCGGTGTCCGGGAGCGCCGCGGTCTGCTGGAGCATGAAGTTGGCTGCACGGGGGTTCAACTCCACTGAAGGACTGGACTGCGTGAGCCGCAGAATGCCGATGACGCTGAGGATCGTCTCGCGGCTCTTCGAGCCGGTGGCCGCTGCAACAAGGCTGTTCTCGAGCGTGCCGAGCGTCTCGCGCAGGGCGTCGCGCTTGGCGGCCTTGAGCGATCTCAGCCGCTCAATCTCGTCTTCAACAGCGTCACCGGGTGCAATGACCTCAACCATGTCCTCGCGTATCTCACACACGTCGCGCGGGGTGCGCAGACGCTCTCCGAGGGACCTCAGCAGCCTCGTGGCAAGCCTGCTGTCGCGGTCTGCCAGCACAAGCTCGACGAACTCGAGCACCCGCGGAGAGCGGGCCAGGATGTCGGCGACCTCGCCGCCCGCCACGAAGGCGTAGACGGCGCGCATCTCGTGCCCGGACTTGGTCTGCAGCGCGGCTCTCCACAGCGGCAGCAGCACGTCGAACAGCACGCTGGTGGCGCCGAGGATCGAGGTGAACGCCTCGTAGACGACTCGGGTGGCAACTTTGGAGTGAACCGACGACGGCTGCAGGACTATCCTCATGAGGTCGCCCAGCAGCACGATGTCCGACTCGCGAGCGACTCTGTTGGACCGCGAGTGGTACAGACAGGCGACGTGGCTGGTCCACGCGGTGGCGCCGAACACGGGCCGCGTGTAGACGTGGTCCAGCCCGGCGATCTCCTGCAGCTCCGGGGTGCTGTGCGGCTCGCGGATCGCGGGCGCGTCCAGGCCGAACTTGGTGACCCACGCGCCGGCGCACGCGGCGTAGCCGGTGAGCACAGCCCCGCTCTCGGTGGCAAGCACCTGGTCGATTATCCCATGCAAAAACTCGCCGATCTCGTCCCGCAGCGAGTGCAGACGGATATACGCAGACTTGTCTGTGACCACGCTGTGCATGGCGAGGTCGCGGAACGAGGTGCCGTGCGGAGTACGCTCGTAGTCCGGGTCGAACAGCTCGGCAACGCCAGCCAGACCAGCCTCGATGGTGGACAAGTGCAGCGCAATCTGGTCGCACGTCTCGAGCGACCCGGACGGCTCGCCCGCCAGCAGCGCCGAGACCGCCGCCATGGCCTTGGCCGCGTGTGTCTGCAGCAGATTGACAGCAAACAACACGTGTTCTGCGGAAGGGGTGAACCATTCGAACGCTAGATTGTCTGTGTCAAAGCGGAACGGGTCAAACCGACACGCGCCCCACGCGCGACCGTCGACCGCTCCGTGCCTGGCCAGATACGCCGCGGAGATCAGGCGGCTCTCCTGGAGCGAGACCTTGGAGACGGACGCCAGAGTGGACCCCAGAACCTGCGCCACGTCCAGCGAGAGCGCCCTGACGTTGCCCGTGAGATAGGCGATGAACTCGTCGATCTGGCTGGCATACCGCAGGATCTGCGTGGAGCCGCCCTCGATGGCGCCGCACAGGATCCGCAAAGTTCTATCAAGTCCACGATCCTTGGGGCTGACATCGGTTGCAGACCTGGTGGACCCGGCGCCGTCCTCCTCGATCTGGAGCCGGGCCTGGCCGGAAAAGTGCTGCCAGTACCGCTTGAACTGGGCCTCCGGGTCTGCCTGGACCGCACTCCGGACCATCTGCGCCTCCAGCACGGCAGCGGCGCGGCCCGGGGCGCCGCCAGCGCCGCCGGCGGTGTGCTCGAACAGCTGGCGCTGGACCATGGCCAGCACCTCGCCCGAGGCGGCGTCCAGCAGCGCCGAAAACACGGGCACGATCTTGGTGCCGGCGGTGGCGCGCTCCAGCAGCGCAAGCAGCCTGCCGACAAAGTCGCGCACAAACTCCGGGATCAGCGCAGACGCAGACTCCAGCGTGTGGCCCGGGACTTCGCCTTCAAAAGGCGGCCAGCGCTTGACCCGCGCGGGGTCGGCCTCAAACGCCGACGCCAGCAGCTGCTCCTGCAGATACTCCACGTGGCGGGCCGTGTACTCCAGCGCAGCGGCACCGCCGTCGCCCGCGCCGTCTGTGAGATCGTGCAGCGGCACCAGCAGCGCCACTTGGTGCACGAGCGGCAGCAGGTCGGCGGCGCCGAGCGCGCCCGCGAAGGCCACCAGCAGCGGGAAGACGTGGATGCGGTAGCCCGGCTGCTGCACCATGCACCCGACGAGCTCGGCCATGGTGCGGACGGCCGTCACGGTGCCGGACCCGGAGTTGGCGGCCGCGAGCGTGCGGTGGGTGTCCAGCAGGAAGGCGTCCAGCACGGGCTGCGGCGCCAGCCGCGCAAGGCAGCCGACAGCAGGCAGACAGTCCTCGATGCACTCGCTGTGCAGCCCGGCGCTGACCAGCGGCAGCAGCAGGTTGACCGCCGCACGCACGGTGCTGTCCGAGAGGCGGATGTGCGCCGGCAGCGGCGACAGGTCGGACTGGGCTGCGGCGCGGTCCGGGCCGTTGCGCTCGCGCACCACGCGCTCGTACAGCCTGCCGCACAGCCGCCGCACGAACCAGAAGACGCTGAAGCGGTCCGGTTCCGCCGCAATGCGCTTGGCGGTGTCGGCCAGCACGTGCAGCGCGCCGTGCGGGCCGGGCTCGTTGGACAGCGAGTACACCAGCGTCGCGGCGATGGCGGCCAGCGCGTCGCTGGCGACGTGGCTCGGCTCCCTGATGTGGTCTAGCGCCGCGCGGGCCACCGTGGCGTACTGCTCCGTGTCGAGGAGGCCGCAGGCGCCCCAGCTGGCCACCGCCGGGCGGTCGGCGAAGGCGGCGAGTGCAAACTCAGCCACACTGGACACCAGGATCGTCAGCACGAGGTCTTCCGGGGTGTTGTTGCCCATCAGCTCCAGGTACAGTGGGATGTAGCGGCGGGTGTCGTTCGTGTCGAACACCGGCCTGCCGTCGCGCAGCTCGAACGGCGCAAAGTTCGCCGGCACCATCAGCGGCAGCGCCATGCGGCACACGGAGCTCGACCGCCGGTGTAGCTCCAGCACGCTCGCGGTGATCTCGGCCAGCGCGCTCCTGTCGAAGAAGTCCGACACGGGGGCCGACCCCCACAGCGCGTACTCATTGAAGGGCCGCTTGTCGGTGCAGCCCTCGGCCTCCGGGCACGCGCTCAGGTTGCGGAACTCGTCGAAGAGCGGCCTCCAGGGCAGCACCAGGCCGGCCCGCGCAAAGTCGGCGTCGTGGCCCTCCACCAGCTGTTGGATCAGCTGCCCAAACAGCGGGCTGTTGCGCTGGCCGCGCGACACCGCCAGCGCGTAGTAGGCCCGCAGCAGCGCCATGCGCAGCGCCAGCGGCACGGGGCAGCGCTGGTCCAGCAGGCGCAGCAGCTCGCGCGTCCAGCCCTCCAGGCCGATGGCCGCCGGCGGCGCCAGACCGACGGCCGAGGCGTAGCGCTGCTTGCGGCGGTCGCTCTTGAAGCGGCGCTCCGCCGCCACGTCCGCGCCGCCGTCGTCCTCGTCCTCGCTGTCGGACTCGTCGTCCAGCTCGTTTTCGCACCCGAGCCAGTTCGGGTTGGCCTCGCGCAGGAAGCCGTCGCACTCGGCGCCGAGCTCCTCCGCATACACGGCCACGTCGCCGCCCAGGTCGCGCGACTTGATGGCCACGTAGATGTTGCGCACCACGTAGGCCAGGTGCGCCGCCCACACCTTGAGCGGGGCCCGGCGGTACGGCAGATTTTTGAACCGGTCGAAGCCGCCCGCCATGCTGCCGGCGAAGTGGCGGCTGTCTGGGTCTTCGAGCTCGGCCGCGCCGGTGTGCTCTGCAAAGTCGAGGTTGTAGGCTTGCAGTGTCTTGTGCATTGGCTTCTGTGTAGCTTGTGCGTGCCTGGATGCGGAGGGGGGGGGCGTGTGCTTTATAGCCCAACTCGCGTTTTTCCCGGACTTTTCACCGGCATCATCGATGGGCCAATGAGGGCCCGGAAAACGGTCACGCGACGCACGCCAAGCCTGGGAAGAGCCAATTGGGTGGGGTCGGACCTAAAAGCTGCTAATACGAGAACAGTCGTATTTATTCCGCATCTACATTTAGGGTTCGGGGCCTGAACCGAGTGCCTTAAGCGCGGAGCATCATCGCGGCGGCATGCTGCATCCGATGGTACGGTCTACACACAATCTCTGGACAGGCGAGAGCCAGGTACCGCCAGGTACCGCTGGGTCTCTCGAGTCGAGCGCCCGGACCACCGCAGAGCTGGACACGCAGAAAACGCGTATAGCTTACGAATGGGTCCGGCCCCTAGATCCGGCCGGGGGAGCTGAGATATTTTCCGAAATTTTTCACCCACATCATCGATGGGCCGATGAGGCACGCCTGGGAAGAGCCGTCAGACCTAACAATGGCCAAGGTTTCGGTGTTTTCTCTCAAAGGGGCCCGTGAACGTGAGAATGGTCGTATTTATTCAGGATTCAGGGTATAGGATCGAAAGTTAGGATTCGGGCTTGAAGACCGCTGGAACCGAGCGCCTAAAGCGCCGAACATCATCGAGTGGTGAAAAATCCTCAAATCTTCAGAATTCTGCCTCCGCCCGTACTCTCACCGACAAGCTACCGCAGATCCATGCAAAGAGGTTCGCCTGTCTCACCCACAGAATTGACATCATGCGAGGACTGGGAACGGTCCGAATTACTTGAGAAGGGGCTATAACCCTCTTACCGGACAGTGATCGAGTTAAGATTACTTTCACCTTAGTTAACAAGAACACAACAGTTCCCTGGTAATAGGTGCGAGGACAGAGGAAGACATTCTACCATCTGGCTAATCAGCTGGTATCAAATCCTTACATGCCTTCTGAGACACGGTCCGATGTCCTCTGAGGCGACTGTACCGATCCTTGCTTACGTCACTTCTGACGAGAACAGCCGCGGCTTATGTAATGTCTCCCTGGGTGATAACTAGGTGTAGGTTTGGCACAGCTACAACCAACGGTTGCGATGACGTAGGCTCGTGCTGATCTGGCGAACCTCAACGACCCGCTTGGACGGTCACCGTTCTTTCGAAGTAAGATAACTACAGTGAGGCTTGGGAGCCAGTCAGTTGGGAAGTCAAGGACGAGCTCGTTCCGTACGTCCGTAGCCACCTTCGGTATCTCTCAAAGTCTGGAAGAGCCCACAAAAGCAATATATTTCCTGATAACGTTCATGTTCAAAGCGCGCCCTGTCGAAAAAAGGAAGCTCGCAACGGGAAAAATCGTTTCCGGATCAACCTCGTTCGCAGTTTCCCACTTGCCAAACCCTGAAAAGCCAATCTGCGATAAGAAGATAAGTATATAGGATAGGCCAAAACCCCTCTATTTTTTTGCTGGATAATCCCAACCACATATCCGCAATGACTGTTGAACAAGACTTTTCCCACCTCGCCCCTTCTTCCAACCTCAAGTACTACCAGTTCGGTGAGGAAAACGGCGAGGCCACCGCCAAGATCCTCAGAAAGGTGAAGGATGAGAGATCTCTCAAGCCCACCAAGGAGGAGCTGACCGTTTCCGAGCCGGTCACCGCAGAGAAGATCGCCGAAAAGCTCGAGATCTACGGCGGATGCATCTGCAAGAAGTTCATCTCCGATGAGATCACCGACAAGATCTGGAGTGAGGTTGAGCCACACCTCGAGTTCAAGAAATGGGACGGTGAGTTCTTCTCGCCACACACCAGAAGAGTCACCGGTCTCGTTGTCAAGTCCAGGACTGCTGCCGAGGAGTACATGTGCCACCCCATCTTCCGTGAGGTTTGTGCCCGTTTCATCGGCAAGAGGAACGCCTTCATCTGGGGTGGTAAGGTCACCACAGCCTACTCCGAGCCACAGGTCAACTCTTCCACCACTCTCAGTATTGGACCCGGCGCCGAGGACCAGTACTTCCACAGAGACGACATCCTCCACCACAACATCCGTGAGTACCGCGAGAAGTACGAGTACGGTTACGAGACCTCCGTTGCCTGCTGTCTTGCCCACAACAAAACCACCAAGGCCAACGGCGCCACCAGATTCATTCCTGGTTCCCACCTCTGGGACCACCAGCGTGTTCCCAAGGACGACGAAGTTGTCTACGCCGAGATGGAGAAGGGCGACTGTTTCTTCATGCTTGCCTCCTGTTACCACGGTGGTAGCGCCAACACCACCAAGGACGAGTACCGTAACCAGAGTTTCTGTTTCATGACCCAGGGTATGCTCAGACAGGAAGAGAACATCTTCTTGGAGACGCCTCTGGAGTACTTCAAGGACCTCTCCGTCCAGGCAATCAAGTCCTTGGGTATTGCTGCTAGTCAGCCATTCTGCGGCTGGATCAACGACCTCGAGGATCCTCTGCACGTTCTCAAGCCGGAAACCAAGGAGGCCAACTCCAACGACTCTTTTGACACGGTATACAAGATTGTTGAATAAATTTACTTAAGCGAAGTGTATTATGGGAATACGATACGTATGGGTCAGTCAAACTGATATAGAAGTACTCTGACGCTTTTGAAACGGCATTATTGTTGGAGCGAAGTATGATATGTATAAATAGGTAAATGCGAATATGTATAGGTCAGTCGAACTTGGAGTTGGTCGCGATATAGAAGTGTTTGCGAGCCCACAAGAACCAGTTGACGAGTGCCACCACAGCTGTGGCAAAGAGAACAACAACGGTGTAGTTCATACCGTTGGCTGTGATGGGAGTGTAAGATGGAACACAGAGCCAGGCAGATGCAAAGACAAACCAGACACAGCAGACGATGTTCATCGGCCTACCAAACCTACCGAGGTTGAAGAGAGGCGTTGTGTCACCGTAACGGTCCTTCTTGAACACAAGGGCGAGGAATGGGATCAAGTATGAGATGAACATACAGTCGAGGAAACTACCAGAGACGGCGTTGAGGGCCGCACTGGATGCAAAGAGAAGAAGACCAATGAGAGCCATGACAACAACGACAAACATAACGGCCCAAACTGGAGCGTTCAGCCTGGTGTTCACAGAACTGATGTACCTGTGGCACGGAATACTGTTGAACTCGGCAAAGGCCATGACAAGACGACTTGCAGAGGTGACAACGCCAACCTCTCCCAGCATGAAACCGACAATGACGATCAGAGCAGAAAAGGTGGCGAGACCGTCGTTGTTGAAGCCATCGACGTAGAGCTGGAAGAGGGTGATGCCGCCGACCGGGGCCAGCAGGTTTTCAGGGTTGATGATGCAGAAGTTGTAGACGATGACGGCAACAAGACCGATGAGGTAGGCTGCGGTGTAGCCGTAGGCAATGACGATCGGGATGTTCTTGCGAGGGTTGGGGATCTCGTCCGACATGTGGCAGGCACCGTCAAAGAGCGAAACAGAGGCAAGCGACGGCAGCATACTCAGGAAGAACACCGTTCCGTTGCTGCGGCCGGTGTAGTTGGTGATGTCCTTGAAGGCAAAGGAGGCCGAGGCCTTTGGGTGGGCACGGGCAAGCAGAGCAATCAAGGTGAAGATGGTGCCTCCGTTGAAGACGTAGTTGACGACACGCGCGAGCAGAGGAAGAAGTCTGGCCCCAAAGATGTTGAAACCTGCAGCGAAGCAGGTCTGCGCAATATAGACAAGGTAGATGTGCCAGTCCTTCTCGATGTAGTCTGGGTGGCGCATGGCAACGAGACCGAGGATCAGATCGGCCACAAAGAAACCGGTGGTGACGGCACCGAAGATCCAAGACGCACACGAAAAGATGCCCGAGGTGTATGCCAACCCACGGCCGAACCGCTCGGGAGCAAAGAGCTGGGACCAGTAGACAAGAGCAGACGAGTGCGCGTGCGCAGACGCCATCTCCGCCATGCTGTACGCCGTCATGAGGCTGAAGACGCCGGTGAAGAGGTAGGCGTAGAAGAAGAACGGCGCACCGCCCACACCGATCACGGTGGAGAGGTAGGTGCCCAGGGTGAGCGGTGTGGCGATGGACGAATACACAATGCCAACGACTCCCCAGATGTCAAAGTTTCTCTCGAGATGGCCTTCGTCATCCTCGATCTGCTGCATTTCCCCGAGCTCGATCTCGGCGACCTGGGCCTCTGCCCGCGCCTTCTCATCAGGAGTGGTTGAAATGGTAGTCATGCTGTAGCTTATGTCGTAGTCCTTTGCGCATAAAGACTCGAGGATGTGTATATATATATATTTATATATATATATATTTGCATTGTGATTCAGACGGACGTTATTCCGCGGGAAAAAAAGCCCCATCAAACCTCGCTCCCAGTTTCCTCCCAACGGCTCTGCTGGAAAGTGCTCTGACTGGAAGGTTACGCGATAGCGCGCCATTTCCGGACTCTCCACAAATATATAAATGCGCGAATGCGCCCACCCTACTGCACAGATGTGTGGATCCAAACATGACTAACCTTACCAAACACGGACTCAAGCTTGCCAACGCGCCCGGTGCCCTCGAGGAGAGCGCCAAGGCCTACCACCTCAACCAGACCATCGTCGTCCCAGCCAACAAGGCCGTCGTCGAGACCTCTGGCCACGTCGGCTTTGGCGAGGACGGAAAGGTGCCATCTGACCTCAAGACCGAGATCTACAACGCCTTCAAGAACATCGACACCTCTCTCAAGCACGCCGGCGTTGCTGACGGTTTCAAGGCTGTTTTCCACATCAACACCTACCACACCTCCTTCTCCGACGAGCACATGGAGGCCGTCGACGCTGCTGCCCACGCCTTCTTCGGCGAGGAGCTGCCAACCTGGACCGGTGTGCACGTTTCTTCTCTGTCCGAGGGTGCTTCTCTCGAGATCGAGGTCAGAGCTGTTTTGTAATTGAATAGACTACCTGATCTGTAACTGAATAACTTGATCTGTGATACTTGTTAAATAAAGAGCTGTCCACCGTTGGCACTCTCGAGATCGAGGTCAGAGCTGTTTTGTAACTGAATAAACTACCTGATCTGTAACTGAATAACTTATCTGTATACTTGTTCGACATAGCATGGATATGTTAAATAAAGAGCTGTCCACCGTTGGCACACACAACAGAGCCGGTGGTCCATCTGGAGCTCTCGCCGGTCAGGAAGAGAACAATGTCGGCAATGTCCTGTGGCTGGGCGATTCTGGAGGCGGCAGGAGTGGCCTTGATCTGGTCCTCGTAGGCCGCGAGCATCGTAGGGTCGCTTCTGTACCACATGTCGGTGGCAGTG
Organism: Kuraishia molischiana; assembly: GCA_024271875.1. Taxonomy (NCBI): domain Eukaryota; kingdom Fungi; phylum Ascomycota; class Pichiomycetes; order Pichiales; family Pichiaceae; genus Kuraishia; species Kuraishia molischiana. The sequence continues at coordinate 15,584 of JANBXH010000017.1, forward strand.
GTACCAACAGAGACACAGTTGGCAGTCAACTCGTGCTTCTGGCCGAGCTCGACGGCAATGGTCTTGGTGGCAGACTCAAGGCCAGCCTTGGACGCGGAGTACGAGCAGGCGTACGAGCACGCCTCTCTGGCCAGAGTACTGGAGGTGTTGACGACCCTGGGCTTGGTGCCGAAGTAGGGGATGCACTCCTTGACGAGAAGAACTGGGTACACGGTGTTGACCTGGAGGATCTTGTGGAATCTCTCGGGGGTCAGGTCGGCAATGAGCCCGTCATCGTCCAAACCGGCGTTGTTGCAGATGATGTCGATGGTCTTGAAGAGCTTGGCCACCTCCGCAACGAGCTTCTCAGCAGCGTCGTACTCAGCGGCATCGGACTTGAAGGCGTAGGCCTTGACGCCAAAGTCGGCGATGATCTTCTTGGCCAGAGCCTCGGCCTTATCCGCAGAAGAGGCGTACGTCAGCACGACGTTGGCGCCGTTCTGCGCAAGTGTGTAAGCAATGGCGGCACCGATACCGCGCGAGGCGCCGGTAACTATGGCGTTTCTACCTTCGAGAGTCTTGGACATTTTGGTGGGCTGCTGATAAGTCGAAACATAGCGAATTCACAAGGTTATATATCGCAGAATCGATAAGGCGAGCGTCTTCTTGGCAACGGGGAACGAACACCGGTTTGGTAGCACCCGCGGCCGGAAACGCCATTGTCAAACCCGAGATTCTGGGAAACTGCGAACGAGCCGGTGTCTGATTATTAAGCGGCCGCTATAAAACTGCGACGGCCCGCACGTCCATTCACTCTCTCAACCAACCAAACATGAAGATCGCCATTGCCGGAGCCGGTGACGTTGCCAAGTACCAGACCGAGGAGCTGCTGAAGAAGAACATCTCCGTTGTGGTCCTCTCCAGGAGCGACAAGGAGTGGTTTCACCGCGACAACGTCGAGCTGAGACTCACCGACTACACGTCGGTCGACTCCATCGCCGCGAACATCAGCGACTGCGACGGGCTTGTGTCGATGATCCTGGACTACTCCATGAACTTCAAGACGCTGCACCTGAACCTGATCGACGCCATGCTCAAGACCAAGTGTCGGCGCTTCATTCCGTCCGAGTACGGTGGAGACCTCATCAAGTACCCAGACCAGCCCATGTTCTACTACCCGAACCACAACCCGGTCAGAGAGAAGCTGCGCTCTCTCAAGGGCGAGATCCAGTTCTCCCTCATCTGCTGCGGGTGGCTCAACGACTACTTTGTCGAGTCCGGCAGCAGATACATCAAGGACCTCGACGACGGTTTCCCCATCGACCTCAAGAAGAGCAGAGCCGTGATCCCAGGCACCGGCGACGAGGGCATCTCCTTCATCTCGGCCAGGGACCTCACCAAGTGCATCACGGCTCTCTTCGAGACCACCGAGCCATGGGAGGAGTTCGTCTTTGCCGTCGGCGAGACCACCACCTGGAACCGCGTCGTCAAGGAGCTCTACTCCGACTACAACTTCGAGGTCAAGTACCTGAGTGCCACCGACCTGGTCCAGACCATCATCGACGGCTCGCTGGAGAAGGACGAGTACAAGGTCATCGACGCCCAGTACCAGTTCATGTCCATCACCAACGCGCTGGACCTGCCAGAGGACCTGATACAAAAGCACAGAGCCAAGTACTTCAAGGACATCCACTTCCGCACCAACGCCGAGCTGGTTGCCGAGGCCAAGCTCAATCCCCTTGCCAAAGTCTAATTAGTAATACGAAACTTGTACTTGCTGAAACTTTGTATTTCCGATTTTCCGGCTCGTTCGCAGTTGCCGCATCTTTTTTGGGGTCAAATCCTTATCAGCGGCTTTTTTGGATCTTTTCTTGCATCTTTCTTGTATAAATTGCTAGAACGTCTCCCGGAATCCTTGCCTCCCCTTCCCGACCAAGCATGACCGAAGTAATCACACAGTCCCTACAGGACATCAGCCTGCTCGACAAGACCACCGACGACGGCACCAAGTTCATCAGCATTCCTGCCTCGAAGGACACGAGAGTCCTCAAGCCCACCAAGGATGACCTCACCGTGTCGGAGCCCGCCACTCCCGAGAAGATCGCCGAGAAGCTCGAGATCTACGGCGGCTGCTTCGTCAAGAACTACCTGCCCACCGAGACCTGCGACGAGATCCTCAAGGACATCGGTCCACACCTCGACAAGTTCACCACCTCTGGCGACGCCAGCAACTTCATCTCCCCCACCACGCGCCGTGTCAGCGGTACCTGTGTCAAGTCCAAGACCGCCGCCGAGAAGTTTCTGGCCCACCCTCTGAACATCGCCGTTTCCAACAAGTTTTTGGGAAAGGAGAACGTGTTCAGAATCGGCGACGACGAGGTGATTTCCGGCTACTCGCCAGCCCAGCACAACTCGTGCATCACCTTCGCCATCGGACCGGGTTCCAAGGACCAGGGTCTCCACAGAGACGACATCCTCCACCACAACATCCGCAAGTATCGCGAGAAGTACGAGTTCGGAACCGAGACCGCTGTCGGATCCGTTCTTGCTCTCAAGAAGACCACCAAGGCCAACGGAGCCACGAGGTTCATCCCGGGCTCCCACCTCTGGGACCACTACCGCGAGCCAAAGGAGGAGGAGGCCGTCTACGCAGAGATGGAGAAGGGCGACTGTTTCTTCATGCTCGCCTCTTGTTACCACGGTGGTAGCGCCAACACCACCGAGGACGAGGAGAGAATCGTCACGATTCTCTTCATGACACAGGGCACCCTCAGACAGGAGGAGAACATCTTCCTGGGCACTCCGCTGGAGTACTTCAAGTCGCTCTCTGTTCCGGCCCTCAAGGCCCTTGGTCTGCAAACCAGTCAGCCATTCTGCGGATGGTTCGAGAACGAGGACCCGATCGAGATCCTCCTGCCGGAGGCCGACTACAAGTTCACCCAGTTCAAGGACATCTACAAGGTGGCCAAATAAATATTTATAAAACCGGTTTGATAAGCAATCAGGAAACTCAGAACGAGGTGCCGTATAAGTATCCGATCCCTCGCCCCTCCGTTTTTCTTTGTTCGATTCCCAACGATGAAGGTGGCCATTGCTGGACCAGGAGACGTTTCCAAGTACCAGGTGGAGGAGTTCCTCAAGAAGGGCCTCGAGGTGGTTGTTCTGTCGCGCAGCACGAAGGAGTGGTATGAGAACAAGGTCGACTTCAGACTGGTCGACTACACATCCGTGGACTCCATCGCAGCCGCGATCGCCGACTGCGACGGGCTGATCTCCAACATCCAGGACTACTCGATGAAGCACGTGGACGTGCACTTCACGCTGATCGAGGCGGTTTTGAGGTCTGACAAGTGCAAGCGCTTCATTCCACCAGAGTACGAGGGCGACATGGTCAACTACCCAGACCAGCCCTCGTTCTACTACCCGAACCACCAACCCGTCAGAGAGAAGCTGCGGTCGCTCAAGGACAAGATCGAGTTCACCTTCGTGTGCTGCGGCTACCTCAGCGACTACTTTGTGCCTGTCAGGAACAGATACAACAGGGACTTTGGGTTCTTCCCGCTGAACCTCGCCAACAACACGCTAGAGATCCCGGGCACCGGCAGAGAGCTGGTGGCCTACACTCCGTGCAGAGACGTGGCCACGGCCATCGCGAGCCTGTTTCTGTCTCCCGAGCCCTGGGAGGAGCACACCTACATGGCTGCCGAGATCACCACCTGGGACGACATCCTGAAGAGCCAGACCATCACTCCCACCAAGGTCTCCCGGTGCTCGCTCACCGACATCGTCAAGGAGATCGTCGAGGGCAAGCTGGAAAACAACGAGGACAAGGTCTACGACGGAGAGTTCAAGATGTGGGTTGCGTCGCACTCCCTGGCCCTCCCGGCCGACCTCGTGGCCAAGCACAGGGCCAGGTACTTCAGCGACGTCAAGTTCAGAACCATCAAGGACCTGCTGGACCAAGTGAAGGAGAGCCCGGATACGGTTATATAACGCGCAAGAATCCGAAACCGGTGAAAAATCACGTGATCGAATTTATAAAATGAAAACAAAAATTTCTTTGTGGCCTACCTCCCTTAGCTCCGAACATGAAGAAGAGCACCAAGCGGTTCACGGGCTGCTGGACGTGCAGACGGCGCGGCATCAAGTGCGACGAGGCCAAGCCGGCGTGCCATAACTGCCGGATCCACGGCACCGAGTGCGAGGGCTACAGCGTGAAGCTGTGCTGGGACAACGGCGGGTCCAAGCGGCGGAGCGAGAAGAACCGGTCGCTGGTGCTGTACGAGTGGAAGGAGAGCGAGCTGCTGGACACGCTGCAGGTGGACTACTTCCTGGACCGCATCGACACGGCGTCCGGGTTCATCAACTCCAAGACCAGCGACAGCAAGGACGACTTCCAGTACGGCCCGTTCACCGTGTTCACCACGCACTGCCAGTCGGTGCCACAGCCGGTGGCGCAGCCGAGCTTCTCGCTCGGCGACCGCGACCGGATTCGCGAGCGGCTGACGGAAATGGGCTTCGTGGGGCTCGGCAGCCGCATCGAGGTGGAGGTGACGCTGATCGAGTTCTGGACGCGGTACCTGGGCAACATCCTCACGCCGGTGGACCAGACCGAGATCAACCCGTACATCCTGCTGCTGAAGGACGCGCTGGACGAGCCACACCCGGTGCAGATCCAGAGCGCGCTGGTGCACTCTGTGTGCGCGATCTGCTCGAGCTTCCTGGCCACGAACGCGGAGTACCTGATGATCGAGTCCGCGCACAAGAACACAGACTTCAGCCAGTACTGGCGGTTCCACAAGATGCGCGCGCTGAGCTTTGTCTCGGCCACGTACTCGTGGAAGGAGGTGTCGACGAAGGACGAGCTGGGCATTCTGGTCGGGTCGATCTTCTTCCTGCTCACCACAGACATCTTCAACGACTCGGACGAGTGGCAGATCCACCTGCGGGGCGCCGTGGCCACGCTCAAGACCATCTTCAACACGGACCGCGTGAGCCTGGTGCGCGGGCTGGAGGACCCGCAGAGCGTCGCGAGCGCGGTGCTGTACTTTGCGCAGATGACCAAGCTGACGTACCTCTTCAGCACGCTGTATCTCTACAGCGACGACGTGTGCAACAAGTACCTGACGGTGCTGGACCTGGACTTCATGGACCTGCCGCAGAGCGGGCTGGCGCAGTCGCTGCTGTACCGCAACCAGGGCGTGACGCCGGCCATGCTGCGGTGCCTGACCAACATCGTGCGGCTGTTCCAGGTGGGCGAGGGCTCCACCGAGGAGCTCGAACGCGAGCTGGACGAGTGCCGGCCGCCCGCGTACGCAAACACGGGCAAGCTCAACGAGCTGATTGTGTACCACCAGTCGATGATCTTCCACACCGCGCTGCGCCTGACGTTTCTGCGCGAGGTGAAGCAGGTCGACCCGCACAGGCTGCAGGACCTCGTGGAGGCCGGCATCGACCACATCGAGATCTGCGAGGAGATGGGCAAGAACAACGACGGCGTCGGGCTCGGGCTGTTCTGGCCGGGATTCGTCGTCTGCTGCGAGGCCACCTCGGCGATCAGCCAGGCCCGGGTGTGCGAGTGGCTCAAGGCGAGCGAGCCCTACTGTGTTACGAGCATGTCCAGGGGATCCAGGGTGATAAAGACGGTTTGGAAGAGAAGAAGAAACGGCGAAAAGGTTAGCTGGCTGGCGGTCATCCGCGAGATCGACCCGGCCCTAATGTTAGGTTAGGTTAGAACAACTTGTCCCTGTCGCAGTGCGTAAGGTAGAACTGCTTGGTGAGCTTGCGGAAGCGCTTGCCCCACCTGATGAAGATGAGCGAGCTGAAGTTGAACACGACAGACAGCATGAACATCAGCCAGGTGGTGGTGACGATGCCGCAGCGGTCCAGCCAGGGCTGAATGGCAAAGGTGAAGCCCATGCCGATCATGTTCCGCAGGAACAGCATCAGCACCAGCCCCTCGCTCTGCATGTCCGGGTAGCAGTCGAGCGCGTAGGTGATGGTGAGCGCGCCGGCCGAGCCGATTCCGAAGCCCATGAAGGCCATTCCGAACCCGGCCGGCAGGATCCAGTGGATACCGCCGTTGATCCCGAGACCGTACATCAGCAGACCGGCCGAGTTGATGACCGCGGGCAGCAGGATGAACCAGAGTCGGAACTCGGGCTCGAGCACGCCCCTGTTGCGTCTCGCCATCCAGGCCACGAACGTGTCCGAGAGGTTTCCGCCCCAGAAGGTGCCGAAGAAGGTGCCGATGAGCGCTCCGAAGTAGGTGTCGCCGGTGGCGGCTGCGCTGAAGTTGTACGGCGCATACGAGAAGAACTCGGACTGCGTGGTGGCGATCAGCGACAGCCACATCACCTGCACACCGTAGACGAACCCGCCCCACACAAACGCCGGCAGCCCGAGCGCCAGCAGCGGGCGCAGGAAGATGATGTACAGCGGGCGCTTGTCGTTGTACACGGTCTCGACGACCCGCAGCTTCTGGCGGTACGATCTCTTGGGCACCGTCACCTCGTGGACCTCGGCGGCCACCTCCTTCTCGCCCGAGATGATCTGCGTGAGGACGGCCTCCTCCTCCTTCCTGGAGTCGTCGTGCACGAAGGTGGAGTCCTCCATGAAGAAGACCTGGATGCCGAACACCACGCCAAAGAAGATCACCAGGAACCAGTAGCACCAGCGCCAGCCGAGCGTCTGGTTGTCGATGATGTAGCCCGCGGCGATCGGGCCGAGGTAGCTGCCGGAGTACAGCGCAAACGTGAACAGCGAGATGATCTGCGCTCTCTCGTGCTGGAAGAACACGTCGGTGGTGGAGATCTGCACCAGCGAGTCGCACGGAGCACCGGCAAAACACGTCATGATGTTGCAGCCGTACAGGTCGCCCACGCCGGTGGCCTTGCCGCCCACCACGTTGCCCAGCAGCTGGCACAGACTCGCAAAGAGGTAGACGCCTCTGCGGCCGTACTTCATGGCCAGCGGCTGCAGCACCAGACACCCGACCCCGATGAAGCACCACCCGACCGCCGACGTGTAGTTGAGCACGGTGTACGTGGTGTCGAACTCGATGGTCCAGGCGGTCCAGGCCGGCCCGATCCAGTTGGTCGCCACCGACGTGAAGAAGGCCCAGAACCACAGGATCCCGAACTGCGCGTACTTCTTGCGCCGCGACCACCGCAGCGGGTCGTTCGGGTCGTCGCTGGGCTGCGGGACCAGCACGATGTCCGAGTCGCCGTTGTGCTTCACGTCCAGGCTCTTGTCCACGTCCACCAGATGCACGGTGCCGGGCACCCACTCGTCCTCGACGGCCGCCGCGATCGCTTCTGCTGACTGTTTGTCCATGGTTGGTGCTGGCAGAAAAACAGGGGGCTCAGCAGGGGGGGGGGGGGGGGGGGGGGCCCTTAAAAAAAACCCCCCCCCCCCCCCCCCCCCCCCCCCCCCCCCCCCCCCCCAGCCCTTAATAAACACCCGCAGGTCGCATCGGCCTTCCGCTTCGGGGCCTCGGCCGAGATAAGCAGGATGAGATAAGGCAGGACGGGCGGCTAACTGAAAAATTGTAGCTGTAATCTGCAATGAGGTTTTGATTCTTATCTACCGCGGTGCGCAATCGCGGGACTCGGTGCTCTGATCTGGTGGGGTTTTGCCACATCTGGCGCTGTCCTGTCCTGTCCAACGCTGTGGCAGACGGGCTTGCAGAGACCCACCAAAAACCCATCGTAGCGAGACTCGCGCGGTGCTCACTGAGCTGATCCGCGAGATCTGTGGGCTCGGTAAGGATTTTGAGCGACTCTCTGCTGCCTGAAGCACAGCGCAAACTCGGCTGACTATGGAATGCCCACCACAGAGTCCCTTGGCTACCGAGTGCCCACCACAAACTCCGCTGGCTACGCAATGCCCACCACAAACTCCGCTGGCCAGGAAACACCCACCGTGCTCTGAGCATGTTCCAGACATGGGAACAGCCCCGGATCGTGCGCCAGAAACTGCCCCGATGCATAGATTTGGCCACACTGCGCAAAGTCATTCGCGTGCTCCCACCCAGATCGGTACCAAACCGAATCGACCGCGAGACCCGCGAGACCCCTCGCCACCACCCGGCGAGAGTCTGTTGAGCTCACCGTGTAGCCAGTCTCAAAGGACATCATGGCAGTCGTAGACTTGACGCAGAACACTGCGCCGCACGAGACCGAGATCTTGCCTCTTCAGTCTTGGGCTGGTCGAGCCTGCCAACGTACACGAAGGCGGTGGCCAGCCGCAGATGGGACCTCTATGTTCCAGTCAATGAGAGACTCACGCTTGTCTTTGGCAGTCTTTTCCCACATGGTTGGCCGAGAAATATCGGAAGCCACAAGGTGCAGCACACAGCTTGCTTAAGTAGCTGATAAGCTTGGCCGCGGGCCAACTGGTGTGACCCGAGATCCGAGCCATAAAGAACCCCCTCCTATTCAGGCAGGTATTAACTCCCTTGTACCCAGGAACAATCCTGATCCCATTGCGTTTCGTAGAATTCTCGAAATTCTCAAAATTCTCAAAGGTTTCAGATTTTCAGCATAGACAGATCAATCACAACCGAATACAAACGGGGCTCCACGAGTTGCCGGTTTTCCTGAGCCTCCTGAAACCACTCAGCCACTAGCAATGACTACTCCAAGCTCTTTATTTGCTTCATTTTTCATTCTTTTCTTTCTCTGTTCTTCTCGCTCTCCTCATTCAGCTGGTTCAGAGTTCACATGCGGCTTTTTTGCAATCCCCCATCGTGCACCAACCAAGTTTAACCGGATTTTCATTGTTTGCCGGGGCCTTTGTTTACCCTACGCGCCTCGGCCATCTTTTATGCATTCCCAAGCGGACATGAACAGGAACGTGTCAGACTGGGGAATAGACCAGGTGCTGGGCATGCCGTCGCCGACCTGGTCGATGCCGCTGTTCTCGGACCAGGACAGGCTCAGCAGCGTATCGTCAGCAGGGACAGCGCCACCGCAGAAAAGACCGCCAAAGCTGCTCGACATGTGGAGGATAAAGACGGGACTGCTGACGGAGGAGCTCAGCACGGACAGGGCGCAGGTGTTTGAGAAGCTCAAGTTCGCCATAATCGCCTCGCCACTCCTGAACGACGACCATGTGCGCAGGAGACCACACACCCAGCCGAGAAACAGGCTCGGCGCCAAACTGCTGCTGCTCGCGATCAACCTGTGCATCTACGCTCTGAGGCACAGACCACCGCCGGTTGCGTGTCTGGTGGCAATGGCGCTGTCGGACACGTACACACGGCACCAGGAGTTGCAGACGAAAAAACTCATTCCGCTCGTGTCGTCGAAGCTGGGCGAGTTCATACGGCTCAACAACGTGGCCATACCGCAGGCGCGCAGTTTCCAGAGCAGAGAGAGGCTACAGAGCACCCTGAGGCTCCTGATATCGTCATACCACAAGAGGATACGCAGCCTACTGCCCTACGCCAACATCCCGACTCTGGCGCTGTACTTTGGCATATACCAGATAGACCTTGCGGGCAAGAGCTGTCAGGTGCTGGACTTACTACACCACACACAACAAACAAGCATGCTGAAACCACTCATGCTCCCTAATGACGACGACGACGAATACGCACCATACGACAACTCCCTTTACGACCCCCCCAAGATGTTCAGAGTCTTTGTGCTCCTGCGGAAAATACTGCTCTGTGTGTTTCTGTCGCTTCTGGAGACTGACCACTCCGACGACGAAAGCTTCAGAAGGCTTGTCGCCGAGAAGTTCGGAGTCCAGTCTTTCCAGTTCCTCAGCACGACAACAAGGCTGCAGCTGCTGGACAGGGTGCTCACATCGTGCAACAGCGTGATGAGCGCCACCGCAGTGCACCTGGCAGACGCCGAAGACGATATCCCACCCACGGCAGACGCCGTGGACACGATCGACGCGCTCTGCAGCAAGATCAAGAGCATGCAGCCGTACGAGCTACGTGAGATCAAGCGAGAACTCCAGAACGCAAGCAAGCTCATCGGCGACGAGCTGAGCCAGTTGGAGAAACCACGCAGGTCCTCGAGGAGGGTGTCGAGCGGACTGCCCATCCTGGTGAGGATACAGGAGAGCCCGGTCATCCCAGAGGAAAACTGGATCCACGAGGAGCGCGAGGTGCAGAACCTGGCGTTCCAGGAGAACGACAACACCGTTGTGTTCTACGGCGACAATCCCGAAGACGCTCCACCCACACTCACGAGAGACGACCTGGCCAAGGAGCTCCAGCGCAAGTTCGACAACGAGAGCTTCTCGGTTTCCACGCCTGAGTCCACCAAAGAGGAGATCATTCTCAGCGGACACGAGTCCAAGATGAAGATGATCTTCCAGGAGGAGCTCAAGCAGAAACTCATGCGGTTATAACCACTTTCCATTCACTTACACATTTTCTCTGTTGTATATCTGCCAAACTCGTAGCGGGTGAGGAAGGGCCGGAAAATGCATTTTATCGAATCCCTTTTCTCAAGCGCCGCCAGCAAAACCAACACCAGCCAACATGCAATCATTGGTGGAGCTGGTTCAGGACCTGAGGTCTACGGTGGACGCAGACACACTCAGGGCACAGTCGCTGTACGAAGACGATGCGCTCAAATCGAGGGTGGCTGAGCTGCCCGAGGCGACCAACGCCATCACGAACATGTTCACGGGAGCCACGCTACACTTCATCGAGCAGGCGGACGATCTGCTGGACTCGCTGCTGATCATCATAGACCTGAGCATTGCCTCGTTTGCACAGAAGCCAGAGCTGAAGCATCTGCCGATGGACCTCTTCTTCATCATCATCAACACGACCGACATCGGGTTCATCATGCGCGAGCTGGGGCCTGTTTTGTTCGCCACCAGGTTCAAGCTGATGGTGCTGAACCAGGACCAGGACGGCAGGTACAAGCCGGGCTCGAGTCTGATGCGTTCCGGAAACGTGCTGCTCACCAAGGGCCGGGTCTTGAACCACCTGGAGAAGCACGAGCGGTTCAGCGGCGAGCTGCGCAACAGGATCTTCCAGGAGCTCAAACTCAACGACAGAATCGGCTCGGGAAACTCCAGTTTCACCAAGGTGCCGTGGAGGGGCCATCCAGACTCTTACTACAAGAAGATACCCAGAGAGAACCCGCCATCGGGCAGTGATCTTCTGGGAACACACCTGACGTTCGACGACCCTGTACAGTATCTTATGGCCGTCCGGTTCAGCCGCTATCAGAGCACCCAGTACGGCTCTGTGTACGACAGCCCATCGCACAAACTGGCGCTGTCTCTGAACAAAGTGCTGCGGACACCGGATTCAAAGAAGGTGTCCTCTCCCGTCTTCAGGTGCACAGACCCGATGAACGCCAGCGAGGCGCTGGAGCAGCTGGACAACCCGCAGTTCAAAGACTCCTTTCTGATACAGATGTACATGTTTTCGCACTTCTTCACCGATGTCTACAAGTCGGGGATGTTCAGCAACTGCAGAACGCTACCCGACTGGAAGGCCAGCTTCCTAGCCAAGGCGAAGAGCGCCGTTTTGCAACGCCGCGAGCGACTCCGCGGCGCGCTGGAGGCGTGCGGTATCGAGCAGGAGTGGTGCGAGTGGAAGGACAAGGGGTTCCCCGCTATAACGGTGGAGCCTGCGGAGTACAAGCCCATCCAGCGCATGGCGCCACGCGCGAGATACGGATCGCAGTACGGCGACATGTCTGTGACGAGTGTGTGGAAGACAGAAACGGGACTCGAGCGCCTCAAGCGGAACAGGGTGGAGGAGGAAGAGGCCCAGATAGACGACTACAGGATGGAGCTCTACGGGCTGAGAAACGAGGGTTCTGCAGAAGACGTCAGCAACGTACAATGGCGCGCGCTGCGTCTTGCCAAGCGCAACGGGAAATGGACCAAACTGGGATCCACAAACCTCGCAGACGGCATAGACGCCATATAACCGAAACGCCATACAAATTGGGATCCAAAAATATAACTCAACCGGACAAATGTAAACAAACCGTTTTTTCCAACAAAAGGGGTGGCGCTTAGCCAGAAAATGGGCGGTGCACTTTTTGGCTCCTTGATAGGCGCGCCCGCCTGGTCTCCAGGGAAACCACGCTCTGGTGAAACGCTGAGGATTTTTTTCTTGTGCGTTCTGGGTATTTTTAGAAGCACGGAATCTCAAGTTCTGCTCTGTGACAGGCGGTACCTTTTTTTTTCTACCCACTTATACTCCGAACCGGCCCTTCTCTCCTCTTCTTCCTCTTCTTCAAGGAACACGTACACAAGATGATTATGACATCTGTCAAAGACCAGTTCTCCGATGCCGAGCAGTCGCACCTGTTCCAGTTCTGGGAAGAGCTAAGCGCACACGAACGGGCTTCGTTTCTCGAGCAGCTGGGAAGGTACAACAACCCGCGCCAGCTGTGCCACACGGTGAGAGAGGCCATCGAGCTGAGCAAGGCCAACGTGTCTGGCTCCGCCACCAAAAACGCGTCTCCGCTGCCGGCGTCGTCTACGTGTTCGATTCTCGACGAGAACGCGTCTGCGATCCAGGAATGGGAGCACCAAGGCTTCGAGCTGTTCCGCAGAGGCGAAGCCGCGATCGTGCTGATGGCCGGAGGCCAGGGAACACGGCTCGGGTCTGAAAACCCCAAGGGATGCTACGACGTTGGCCTTCCCTCGCACTCTCCGGTGTTCCAGCTGCAGGCCGAGCGCATTCTCAAGCTGCAGCAGCTCACAGATGCCAAGTTTGGCGTGACCGGAACCGTCATCCCCTGGTACATCATGACCTCTGGCGCCACAAGACCCACGACGTATGCCTTCTTCAAGTCCCACAACTTTTTCGGACTCAGGGAGGAGAACGTCGTCTTCTTTGACCAGGGAACGCTCCCCTGCTTCAACACGGACGGCACCAAGTTGCTGCTGAAGGACAAGCACTCCATCTGCGAGTCGCCAGACGGGAACGGAGGTCTGTACAGATCCATGTATGAGAACGGAATCCTCGAGGACTTCCGTCTCAGGGGCATCAAGCACATCCACATGTACTGTGTCGATAACGTGCTCGTCAAGGTGGGAGACCCCGTGTTTCTCGGCTGGGCCTCGTCCAAGAACTACGACGTGGCCACCAAGGTTGTGAGGAAGAGAGAGGCCCACGAGTCTGTTGGTCTCATCGTTCTCGACCGCGACCTCAACGCGCCCTCTGTCATTGAGTACTCCGAGATCTCCAACGAGCTCGCAGAGAAGGTTGACGAGTCCGGCCTGCTGCACCTCAGAGCCGCCAACATCGTCAACCACTACTACAACGTGGAGGTTCTGAACAAGATGATCCCAGAGTGGATCTCGTCCCAGGAGTACCTCCCCTTCCACATCGCCAAGAAGAAGATCCCATGCGTCGACCTCAAGACCGGCCAGCAGATAAAACCAACCGAGCCCAACGGGATCAAGCTGGAACAGTTCATCTTTGACGTTTTCCCCAGCATCAAGCTCGACAAGTTTGGATGCATGGAGGTGTGCAGAGACTCCGAGTTTTCGCCTCTGAAGAACGCGCTGGGAACTGCAAACGACAACGCACACACCTGTCTCGCCAGTCTGCTCAAGAGATCCACCAAATGGGTCCTGGACAACGGCGGTTTGCTCGAGTCTCCCGATGCCCAGGTCGAGGTCAGTCCACTCACCTCCTACAACGGCGAGGGCCTCGAGTTCGTCAGGGGGAGAACGTTCAAGAACGGCGAATGCATATAAAAACACAAAAACACGGGGTTAACATTTTACATATCGGGGGATTCTCTTTCTTTTCTTTCATAGCACAACATCTGAACTTGGTTGCTTTTTCGTTTAACCTCGATGACACGTAGACAAAATGGCAGGCTGAGGAAAATTTCCGAACAATCTGAAGGGAGAAGCCCAGAATTGAGGGGTGGCGGCCACAGAGAAGCACCGGGACATCCATTGCTGTCAAAATATATCCGAAATGAGCAAAGAATACACCAAGGAGCAGGAGGATGCGGTCCGGACGATTCTGTCGATCGACAAGAGCGACTACTACCGGATTCTCCAGTGCGATAAGAGTGCGTCGGATGTGGAGCTCAAGAAGTCGTACCGAAAGCTGGCCATCAAGTGCCACCCGGACAAGAACAAACACCCACAGAGCGGAGAGGCCTTCAAGAAGCTCGCCAAGGCGTTCCAGGTGCTGGGAGACGAGACCAAGAAGAAGATATACGATCAGACCGGTTCTGATCCGGACTCGAGAGGAGCCGGCGGATCACCATTCGCCAATGGCTCGCCGTTCGCCGGGGGATCGCCCTTTGCCGGCGGCTCGCCCTTTGCCGGAGGGTCGCCATTTGGTGCTGGATCACCCTTCGGCGGCGGGATGAGATTCGACGACGATATTCTGAACTTTATGTTTGGAAACGCCGGCCCCTTCAGCAACGCCGGCCCCTTTGGAGGCACCCCCGTGTATTCCTTCAACTTTGGCGGTGGAGGCCCCCGCTTCACCACCGCCGGCCCGCAGAGGCGGAGAAGACCACAGCCCGCAAACAACGGCAACGTGCCACCCAACGAACAGAGCCTGTGGTCCAGTCTGGTGCAGCTGGCGCCCATTCTGCTCGTGATCATAGTGCCCATGATTCTCAACCTCTTCTCGGGCGAAGGTTCCAGCAACCTGCCCAAGTTCAGCTTTGAAGCACAGCCTGCCCTCAACGTGGAGAGAACGACCCCCAAGCACAACATACCATACTACATCTCGGAGAAGACAGAGAGGAATTACAAAGGAAGCGACAAGAAACTAAACAAGCTGGACTCGATGGTTGAAAACTACTTTGTGAGCGATCTGAGAAACCAATGCCACAGAGAGAAGAACCGCAAAGAGAGACTCATAGAAGACAGTTACGGATTCTTCTTCACCGATAAGAAACAGCTCGAGTACGCCCAGAGTCTCAAGCTTCCAAGCTGCGAAAGACTCCAGGATATGAACCTGTTGTAAATAAAACCAAAAAAGAGTAACTAATCAACTTTATCTAGGTGTAGCCGTTCCGCTGTCGAACTTCCCCTCACCTTCGTGGTACAACTCTTCCAACTTGAGGGTCTCCTGGTCAATCTCGCTGTTGATCTCCTTTTCATCATCGTCCTTATCGTCCAGCAACCACATGGCAACCTCGCGCTTGGAAGACTCCTTCTTCTCGGTCTTGAGCGGCGTAGACTTACCTTCCATGACAACCTGCTGAACGTGCTCCTTCTGCTTCGCACGGTCTCTCATGCGCTCCTCAACCGTATTCCTCGTCAGCAGTCTGTACACGGTGACCTGCCTCGTCTGTCCGAGACGGTGCGCTCTGTCCATGGCCTGCGAATCAATGGTAGGATTCCAGTCAGAGTCGTAGAAGATGACCGTGTCGGCTGCAGTCAGGTTGATACCCAAACCACCGGCTCTTGTAGACAGCAAAAAGACAAACAGCTCCGGTTTGGTCTGCCAGTCATGGACGAGATCACGTCTGTCACTGAGCTTGGAGGAACCGTCTAGACGAATGTACTTGTACTGTCTGTAAGTCAAGAATTCCTCCATGAGATCCATCATCTTGGTCATCTGGAAGTAGATAAGAACCTTGTGGTCATTGGCCTTGAGGTCAACAAGCATCTCATCGAGCTTAGAGAGCTTACCACTCTCAATGACAAATCTCTTCATGGATGGCAGCCTGATCGAGGTGTAACCGACGCTCGAGCTGATAGGAGCAGGCAACATCTCAGCCTTGGGGAACTCTTCAAGTGGCACCTGTTTCGTGAGAAGTTCGTACTGGACGTTCATGTCAAGCTGAGACAGAGCAGTGCGAATATTGGGGTTGAACAAGGTGTCTTCCACAACACGGCCAAATCTGTTACCAAGACAAACCGGCTCCACTGGAGGCGCAGAAACAATGGGGTATGCAGATGGAGTCATGACGTTTGTGTACATGTCGTACGACACTTTTCTCTGCACCGAAACCAACTCGCTCAGCTCCGTATCGTCCAGTCTGGACCTGTTTATCAGCAGAGCCGCGTTGTCCTTGGAAACACCGGCGAGATCGTAGCGGTTGAGCATCTCAGACTGAGACCTGTTGCTGTATGTGCGCAGATCGATAGCATTCTCGATCAAGGTCTGTCTAGCGGCCCTAACCACATCTGCTGGCCGCGAGTCTATGAGGGGCAACCACGAGAAGATCCCATCGTTCAGTATGCTGTCGTGCACATAATCGTTTGACCATATCGTCATCTTGTTGTTGGCGATGAACTGGTCCATTTCACCGTCTGGAGAGAGCAGCTCGTCAAACACAATCCTCGGAATGTGGAACTCAATGTCGTTGGTGGTGTTGTAAGTGTAGTCGAGTACAGCACCCTCTCTCAAGAACGATCCACTCTCGGCAAACTTTCCAAACCCAAAAGCAGATCTGGTGTCTGCTCTCTCAAACAGGTCTGGGTGGTTACAGACCTTTCTGAACTGCATGACAAGGTTCATCAGGGAGTCTGAGCTGTAGTCTCCATCAAGTTCACCAGGATTGTTATTGGCGAACGCCACGTTGTTCTCAATGAGATCTATCAGAGAAACCTGCGATCTCAGCATCTTGTAAAGGGTCTTCTGTCTGTTTGTGAGATCACAGTAGACATCCAACTCGATCTTGTCACCCAGTTCACTCTGAACGTTCTTCTTGATACGCCTCAGCATGAAGGGCTTCAAGATAACGTGGAGTCTCTTCAGCTGTTGCTGATTGAGCTGTGTGTTGGACTGTGCGTGCGCTTCTATATCCTTGGAGAACCACTCGCTGAACTCATCATGCGAATCGAACAGAGAAGGCATGATAAAGTGCAACAGAGCCCAAAGTTCCTGCATGGTGTTCTGAATAGGCGTACCTGTAAGCAAGAGTCTGTTACGACACTGCAGACTCAAAAGAGACTTCCAACGCGATGACTGAGAGGACTTGATAGCCTGTGCCTCATCCAGGATCATGTACTGCCACTTGACCTTTTGGAAGTACTGGGCGTCAGCGACAACGAGCTGGTAAGAGGTGACAAGAACGTGGAAGGGAGAGTTCTTGTTGTAAACCACATTTTTCCTATCCCAGAACTTTCTCAGAACCTTACGGTCTTTCGCGTTACCCCAGTACGGCAGAACCTTGAAGTCTGGCACAAACTTTGTGATTTCCTGTTGCCAGTTGTGCAGAGTGGACGAAGGCGTGACAACGAGAAAGGGTCCCCAGATGTTGTGTGTCTCTGCAAGGTACGAGAGCACGGAAATACTCTGGACAGTCTTTCCGAGACCCATTTCATCGGCAAGAATACCGTTGATACCTTGGTCGTACAGGTTGGCCAACCAGTTCAGACCCTTCATCTGGTACTCCTTCAGGGTACAGTTGAGCAACTTGGGTTGTTCGATGGCGATCTCTCCCAGAGACGTTGGGTTTTGGAAGTTCATCTCATCGTCGTCATCTGCATTTCTATCCGAGTTGAAAGCCTCCGCTTTCTGTTTTGTTTCCATGAGCGCAGCCTGTGCGTTGGCAGCAGCCTTCTTGCGCAAGGTGTCATCGTCATGCGCGTCAAAGTCGATGGTGTTGAAGTCTGCCTGCTCCGATAGATCAACGTCACCGTCGTGGCCAGCCACGTCAGAGTCACCGTTGGCGATGGAGCTGTCAGCCATGTTTCCTTCAAACTCATCAGTCTTGATCTTCTTGCCGATGAAGTGCGAGTAGAGTTCAGTCTGGGTGATCAAGAAGTTGAGTTTTCTCGACTGTCTCTTGGCCTCGCGTTCCTCTTCCTCCTTCTTCAGCTTATCGGTAGCCTCCTTCTCTGCCTTTCTGCGGAGCTCACGCTCTTCTCTCTCGTTGCGCTTCCAGAAGTTGAGCATCTCTCTCGCGGCTCTCCTAGCCCTTGTCTGGAGATCTTTCTGGGACTTGGTGGTCTTGGCCTGCCATCTCTTGGCCTCACGGGCTGCGAGCTGTGCGGTCTTCTTGTAGTTGATGAGCTTGGCCTGCTCGCTCTGCTGCAGCTGCCTGTAAGCCCTGGGGCCGTCCTTTCTGGCCATGTCCTTCCAGATCGACAGAAACGTGTTGTCGTACTGCTTGTCGACGGCCTTCTGTTCTCTCGACGAGAGCTCCATTCCGGGGAACTCGTCCTTGGCCTGTGGCTGCGGTGGCAGCGAGCGCTTGACCTTCTTGCGTCCGGTGAGCAGGTCGACCGAGTCCGGATCAACCTCGTTCTCGTTGGGCTTGCGCATGACCCTCTTGCGCTTGGCAGGGAGGGTGCCGATGAAGTCCTGCGGGGTGATGTCCACCATCAGGTTGGCCGGCACCTTGGTGCGCTTCTTCTTGAGCGCCGCCAGCTTGAGCTTCTCGGCGGGTCTCGGGGTCTCTTCTGGAGGCTGATCCGCCGAGTCTTTGGCGGTGAGTTTCTCCACGATCCTAGGGTCCCGCGCCACAAGCTCGGCCTTGAGGTTCTCCATCAGCATCGACTGCTCGTACTTGAGCTCGTCGAGCATGCCGAACTCGTCCCTGAGGAACTTGAGCGTGTTGACGTCTGTCAGCTGCAGCTGGTCGAGCTCGATCTTGTTTTCGAGTCGCTTTCTGAATGCATCCAGCATGCTCTGCTGACTCACAGCGGGCGCCTCAGCGGGCGCCGAAGCCTGCTCGGACAGCATACCGGCGATGGACATCTGGGAGCCGTTAGTCGCGTGCGCTCTGTGGCCGGGAGAGCCAGGTCCACGTACCTTGTGAACAGAGTGTCCATTTGAATTGGCGTCTACCTCAGACATCTTGCAGCGGCCGAAATATATAATCCTCCTGAACCGGTGCGAATATACGGGATGGATTGGCCGGTGGGTGAGTGGGAGGAGAAGAAGAGTGGTCGGTCTCCGATGATTAGGGGGCGAGTCCAGCCTTCAGCTGCCGTGGGCCTCGTTTTTCAGCTGACCGGCACGATGCGCACCACCGGCTGGCTACGCGGGTTCTACGGAAACTGCGCTACAGAGCGGCCGCCCACAGCGGCACCGGCGGCGCCACAGCGCCGGTCTACTCGCTGAGATCGCAAGCACCACGAAAACCACCACCGTTCTGCCCCAATCTGCGTGCGCAGAGCTGGTGATTTGTGATACGCTATGAAGCCCTCCAATACGCGTCGCTGGAAAACAGTGCGGTTGGCACACGACCAGCCCAAACCGGTTTGGGCGGTTTTGGTGGGCGCACTTACCGACGCCGAAAAAGTTTTCTCGAGGCGGCGAGTTGTTGTATTGTTTCTCTTTGCGCGACACAGATGACCGAGGTGCAGGGCGAGGCATTTGCGTATCAGATCCTGGACGTGGAGAAGGCGTGCAAGGCGCTGGCGCGGCCGCAGAACCAGTACCAGTACAAGAACCCGAGATGGAGAAACAACTACTACCACAGCCACTACGAGCACCACCCAGCGCCCCAGGCACAGGCCGGCCAGGCACAGGTCGGCCAGGCACAGGCGCAGGCTAGCCACATGACGCAGCCACAGACACAGATGGCTCCGCAGATGGGCCAGATGGGCCAGATGGCTCCGCAGATGGCGCAGAACGCGTACTTTCCGGAGGCCTTCCTCACAAGACAGAGATCGTACATCGACCAGCCGGATACGCCAAAGTCGGTGGCCTCGGTGCCGGCGGACTCCAAGATCAACGACCTCAAGCTGTTCGATCCGTTCGAGTCGACGCTCACGCCGTCGTCCACCTCGGGCTCGTTTCTGAGCTCGCTCGACCAGACACACTCGTCTCCGGCGCTGCTTCCGCAGAAGGGCAGCCAGCCCAGCCTCTTCCGCAGCGTCAGCATGAACCCGCAGGGCTCGTCGCCCTTCCCCTTCCAGTCCGAGTCGAGCCGTCTGTGGGGGTCCGCGAACACCGACGACGCCGAGTTTGGCGGGTCGCTGCTCCAGCACAAGTCTGTGTCACACTGGTCCAACGTGTGGTGAGACGTTCACTCTTTTTCATTTACGGTAGTTTACGGGTCCGGAAAGCAGACAACAGGGTTTTCATAAAATTAGTATAGGTGGGTCACACAGCATTTACAATTCAGTTGGCGGATAGCTGCCACGCGGGTATCCCAGCCGTAGCCTTGGGCAGAGAGTTCGAGATCGACTGCGACGAGTCCGACAGCGAGTTGGTGAGCGAGTTGGTCATCGAGTTGGGCGTGGTGGTGCCGGACCTACCCTTCTCGAAGATCTCGCGTGCCGTGGGCACCGCGGTGGCCGGCGGGATCTGTGGCTTGGCAGCTGCACCAGGTGCTGCACCAGGTGCTGCCGACTCGGGCTCTGGCGAGTGCTTCTCCTTGATCTGCCTCAGGAGCACGCGCTTCAGACTGCCGATTTCCTTGTCGAGGCTGGCCAGCTCGCTCGCGATGGTGGACTTCTGGGTCTCGAGGTTCTTGATGACCGTGGTCTTGATCTGCTCGATCTCCAGCTTCATGTACTTGAGCGTCTCCTCGTTGCTCAGGTTCTTCTCGTTGGTCCTGTTGATCACCTCCTCGATGCCCGCGAGAGACTCGTCGATCTTGGCCGACTTGGCCGCCTGCTCCTCGTAGAAACCGCGCTGCTCCTCCTCGAACCGCTTGAGCATGGCCTCAACACGCTCGAACTCCTGGTCCACGCTCGCCTTGTCCTTCTCGATCTCGGTCCTGGTGGGCGGGAGGATCTTCGGCATCACGTACCGCTTGACAACCTGGTACAGCCCGTACGACACGCCGGCCGTGGCCGTGGCCATCACGAAGTAGTCCTTCCAGTCGCGCTCGGGAACCGGCGGCGCGTTGTAGTAGTAGTCCGGAACGTGGTTCGCCACGGCCGCGTTGGTCTCGGGCGTGCCCTTCACGCGCAACAGCGCTTGCTGCACCTCCTCCTCGGTCAGGCCCTTGCTCTCTATGAACTCGATCTTCTTCGCCAGCGGCGCATCGGCAATACTGGGGTTCCGCAGGAACTCCACCGCGCTCTGGATCATGTCCTCTCTGACAGATGACATCGCTGGCCGCTGAGAAGAAGGGGGGCAACCGGTAGCCTGGCCACCAAGAAGCGGGGATGACCCGGTATGGTTACGGTGCACTGAGCGAGCATGGTTACGGCGCACTGAGCGAGTATGGTTACGGTGCACTGAGCGAGTATGGTTACGGTGCACCGTCGCAGCCGGGCTCGGCTAATCTTTCCCTCTTCTCGCCACCCGGCGCTCCTCCGCCACCATGGACGCGCTGAGCAGGGCCTACGGCGCGGATGCGGGCGCATACACCGTGTTTGCGGTGCAGTTCGACCCGGCAGCGAACGTGCTGCTGGACGACTACAACCACGAGCTGTTCATGCGGCTGCTGCCGCTGCGTAAACAGCTCCGGATACGCAACCTCAAGTTCCGCCACCTGCAGACGCTCGCGCTGATCAACGCCACGATGGCCAGCTTCGTGCGATCGGTGCGCTGCGGCGAGGTGTGTGTGGCAGAGCTGCGCAGGGGCCAGTACGGGAAGCCGTACTTCGCAGACGGCGCCTGCCACTTCAACATCTCCGACGAGTACAACACGGTGGCGATCGCCGTGGCGCCGGCCGAGGTGGGGCTGGATCTGGCGGACGTGGACGAGATGCGGCCGCTGGTCCCGCCCACACACAGCTGGACACCGCCAACACGCGAGATCTTCTCGGAGCGGGAGATCGCGCACCTGCGGGCCGCCTTCGAGTCGTGGGGCTCGGAGGACCGCCAGACCAGGCTGGAGGAGCTCATGACGCAGTACTGGTCGCTCAAGGAGGGCTACACGAAGTACCTGGGTCTCGGGCTCAACCACCCGCTCGCGCAGTGCGAGTTTCTGTCTGCACTCGGAGACGGCTGGACTCCGTCAGAGTGCCTATCACGGCCCGTCCACGCCCACACCACGCGTCTCGGACCGCGCATCTTCTGCTCTGTGGTGTCGGAATGCGCAACACCGCCGAAACTCGTGCGCGTGGCGCTCGAGGACGTGCTTGAATTTTGTAAATTAGCGCAGCCTTCATAGAACCTAAACTTTTCACACAAACCCGGAGGCGATGAGCCGCCGAAGAACGACGCCGCCGCCGCCACCGTCTTCCACCCTCTTCTTCCCCCCCACAGGCCAAATATATGTCGAACGGCAAGAGCACCACGCACCTGGCTGCCGGATTCGCCGGCGGGCTGACGTCCGCACTGGCTCTGCAGCCGCTGGACCTGCTGAAGACACGGGTCCAGCAGAGCAAGGACGCCCGGCTGATGACCACGCTCCGCCAGTTCACCAACGTCAGACAGCTGTGGCGCGGAACGCTGCCATCTGCGCTGCGGACGTCGATCGGCTCCGGGCTGTACCTGTCGTTCCTGAACTTCACGCGGAGCAAGCTGTCGCCCCGCCAGGGCGCCGCCTCGTCGAGCTCGATGCTGCCGAAGCTCGGCAACTGGGCCAACCTCACCACAGGCATGTTCGCGCGATCGGTGGTCGGGTGCATCACCATGCCCGTG
Source organism: Kuraishia molischiana (assembly GCA_024271875.1). Taxonomy (NCBI): domain Eukaryota; kingdom Fungi; phylum Ascomycota; class Pichiomycetes; order Pichiales; family Pichiaceae; genus Kuraishia; species Kuraishia molischiana. The sequence continues at coordinate 37,986 of JANBXH010000017.1, forward strand.
ACGGTGCTCAAGGTGCGCTTCGAGTCCGATGTGTACCACTACAGGTCGCTGGGCGAGGCGGTCCGCTCGATACACCGCGCCGAGGGCGCCGCCGGGTTCTTCCGCGGAGTGGTGGCCACAACAGCGAGAGACGCACCCAACGCCGGGTTGTACGTGCTGTTCTACGAGCAGCTCAAGGCCACCATACCGCACCTGTTCCCGCTGGCAGAGGACCAGCGCATGTACAGCACGTCGGCGTCGGCCATGATCAACTCGAGCGCCGCCATGGCCTCGGCGGCGCTCTCGACCACCCTGACGGCGCCCTTCGACACGGTCAAGACATGCATGCAGCTGCACCCGGAGACGTACACGGGCTTCGCCCAGACGTGCGCGAAGCTGTTGCGCGAGGAGGGCACGCTGCGCATGTTCGACGGGCTCTCGCTGCGCCTGGCGCGGAAGGCCATGAGCGCCGGAATCGCCTGGTGCATCTACGAGGAGCTGATAAAACTCTCATCCTGATATAGCTTTAGACTGTAATGACCAACTCGGCATCGAACGCAGCCAGGCCGGGCTCCCCGAGCATCGCCAGCGTAGCCAGCCCGAGGAACGAGTGGTACGGGTCCGGCTCGTCGTCGTCGGACGTCTTTGCGAAGCCGCCCACGAGCCCGTTCTGCGTTTCCGTCAGCAGGTAGCTGCGGACGAGCTCCAGGTCCACCAGCTCGTGCTTCCCGAGCAGCTTGAGCGCGCCGATCACCCAGAACGCGTAGCACGTGTCGGCGGGCTTGTTGGCGCGGCCGTTGAAGCCGCCGTGGTCGTGGCGGTCGTACAGCGGGTGGTCCGCGTCCACGGCCGGGAACGCGATCTGTCTGTGGACCAGCCAGTCGACGGTGGCCTCCCACATCGGCTCGGCGGCATCCAGCCGGCCCGTGAGCGCGAGGCTGTCGAGCCCGCAGAACGTCAGTCCGGCGTGCGGTTCGGCGCCCGGCGCGGCGCCCAGCCCGCCCTCGGCGCACACCGTCGCCACCACGTAGCGCTCCATGGCGTCCACGTCGAAGTCGTTGGGCCCGCGGTAGCCAAGGATCTTGCGGATCGTGGCCGCGATCATGCAGTACCGCAGGTCTGTGTCGCCGAAGGGCCCGTCCGGCCCGTAGATGGGGCAGAACTGGCCGTCGGCCAGCTGGCACCCGCTGACGAACGCCATGATGCGGTCGCGGTCCACGCGCGTGAGCGGGTCCTTCAGAGTGGCCAGGATCTGCAGCGCAAAGCCCGTCGCCGCCAGGTTCGGCGAGTCGTAGCCCGACTCCACGCCCAGCCCGTACGTGAAGCTGCCGCGGAACCCGGCGCCACTCGGCACCAGGTGCGAGTACACCCACTCGATGGTCTCGCGCCGGTCGGCGGGCTCCAGCGCGCCCAGCACGTCCAGCCCGGCCAGCGAGAAGTAGGCGATCGCCATCTTGTTCGAATCGTGCGCCTCCATGCGCGCCGGCAGGATGTTGATGCACCGCCGGAAGTAGCGCGCGTGCTTCTCTTTGTGGAGTGGCATGTTGGCGGCGCCGTGGCGGCGCGGTGGCGGCGAGGAGGAGGTGGGCCGGCGCCTGTTTTCTGGAGGCGGCGACGGGTTACGTGCGGCGTCAATTGGAACGAGTAACATTTTTTCATTTTTTCCATTTTTCTAAAACACAAACGCAAATCTAGAACGCACCACTTTGTGGGCAGGACTAGGCCAACACCACCTTGTAGGTGCTGATCTCGAAGGCCCGCGAGGTGATCGCGAAGCGGTTCTTGTGGAACTCGACCTCCTCCTTCTCCTCCTCGAGGATGTTCACCTTGAAAACCTTGGCGATGGGCACTCCAACGGTGACTGTGCCCTTGCCCTTTCCGCCAAGCGCATCGTACACACGCAGCACGATGGACTTGTCGTGCTTGTCGTCCTCACCGCGCTTCACGTTGCTGAGGATCAGGTTGGCATCGCCCTCGAACCGCACCAGCTCGCTGGCCTCGGCAAACGCGGACACCCGGTCCACCGCGTACATCTTGGGCGGGAGCCGGGCGTTGAACTCCCACGCAGCACGCACGGTGTCTGTTCCCAGATACCCGCGGTGCGGATACAGCGCGTACTTGAAGTGGTGCTTGCCGATGTCGGCGGTCTCGTCCGGGTACTTGGGCGCGCGCAGCAGACTGAGGCGCATCAGGTTGCCGTGGATGGCAAAGCCGTACTTGCAGTCGTTCAGCACGGAGACGCCGTAGTTGTACTCGGAGTAGTCGGCGAACTTGTGCGAGCACACCTCGAACTTGGCGGTGTCCCACGAGGTGTTGAAGTGGGTGGGTCTCTTGGTGAGGCCGAACTGCGTCTCGTAGTTGGCGTGGTCCGCGGTGATGCTCACGGGGAACTCCACCTTGAGGAACTTGTACTTCTCCTTCCAGTCCACGTCGCACTCGAACTGGACGAGCGAGCTGTCGTCGAGGCTGTTGAGCCCGTCGAGCGAGATCACCGTCGAGATCGACGACGTGGCCGAGATCTCGTGCTGCACGCGGATGCTGGACCGCAGCGGCCCGCACTCGACCACCTCGATCTTGCTGGCGGCGCCGACGTACCGGAACTTCTCCACCGAGTACAGCTCGGTGTCCCAGGCCCCGAAGCTCAGCGGCTGGTCGTCGAACACCACGTACTGGTTGGCGCCCAGCTTGTTCTTGCCGGACAGGTCCACCACCTCGCGCCCGTTCACGACATCGTACACGCTCGTGAGCACGCCGTTCGTGTCGACCGAGACCCGCAGCTTGCCGTTCTCCATGGTGTACACGCCAGACTCCAGCTGCGACACCGTGGACGGGTACCTGATCGTGGCCACGGACTCCAGCACCGCCGGGTGCTCCGGGCTCGACTCGAGGTACACCAGTCCGGGCTGCGCGGTCTCTTCCAGGTACACGTGGTCTGGCAGCGGCGCCACCAGCCGGCGGGGCCACGGGAACGTGTTGAGCACCGCAACCGTGTCGACATCCACGAACTCCGGGACGCTGGACAGACCCAGGGCGCTGAGTGCGTCGTCCACGAGGCAGCGGAGCCGGGCCAGCGCCTTGGTGAGCATGGGCCACACCTCGTCGTGGTAGACCATCTCGATGCAGCTGCCCGGAAGCACATCGTGGAACTGGCACAGCAGCACGTTCTCCCAGATGCCGTTGATGGCCTCGCGGGGGTACGCGTAGTCGGCCGACTGGACCGAGGCCAGCGTGGCCACGTACTCGAGGTCGCGCAGCAGCATCTCGGCGGTGCGCATCATGTTCTTGACCTTGGCCTGCGAGGTGTAGGTGCCCCTGTGGAACTCGAGGTAGAGCTCTCCGTTCCAGGAGGGCAGCGTCTTGCCGTTGTGCGTGTTCTTCTTGACCCGGTTGTAGAAGTCGGTGATGGTCTCGCCCACCTTGACGATCGGCAGGTCCGAGCCCACCGTGTTGGACAGCCCGCGGCAGCGCCGCAGCTTCTCGAGCATCTCGGCGGTCGGGCCACCGCCTCCGTCGCCGTGCCCGAACAGCAGCAGGCCCTGCTGGTCGTTGTAGAGGTTCTTGTGCTGCTTCAGCGAGCGGTTCACGTCGCCAAAGTGCGCGTTGGCCGTGTACGTGTTGGCGGGCGGCATGTGGCACAGCACCTGCGAGCCGTCCAGCGCCACCCAGTTGAACGTGTTCTGCGGGAAGGTGTTGATGTTGTTCCACGACAGCTTCTGCGTCAGGAAGTTGGGCATCTCCGCCAGCCGGCACAGCTGCGGGATCTGCGACGAGTAGCCGAACGTGTCCGGCAGCCAGAAGGTGTCGGACTTGAAGCCGAAGTTCTCTTGGAAGAACCGCTGCCCGAACAGAAACTGCCGCGACAGCGACTCGCCGCTGGGCATGTTGGTGTCGTTCTCGACCCAGGACCCGCCAATGGGCACGAACTGGCCGTCCTTCACCTTGCCCAGGATCTCCTGGAACGTGTCCGGGTGCATGGTCTTGAGCCACTTGAACTGCTGCGCCTGCGAGGCCACAAACACGTACTCCGGGTACGCCTCCATGAGCCGCACCTGGGTGATCCAGGACCGCACGATCTTGCGCTTCGTCTCCGCGAACGGCCACAGCCACGCGGTGTCGATGTGGCAGTTGCCCACCGCGAACACCTGCGCGGGCAGCTGGTTGGTGCTGTCGTCGAACACGCGGTCCGAGTCCACGTCCGCTCCCAGGTACGACCTGGCGATCTGGCGGCACTCCGCGATGCTCGACTCGTCCTCCGGGTCGAACGTGTTCATGATCCGGATGCACAGCTCGCGCGCCCGGTGCTTCTGGCCCGAGTTGCCGGCCAGCTCGCGCGCTGCGTCGCTCATGATCCAGAAGTCGTAGTACAGCTGGCGCGCCTCCAGGTTGGGGATGAACAGCGCCACGGACCCGAGCCGGTAGTAGGTGCCTGCTCCGGTGCCGAACATCCCGTTGCACGCCATCTCCACGTAGAAGGTGAACTCCTCACCGCCCTCGTACCACTCCCGGGGCACGGTGAACTCGGTCCGCTCGCTCGACCCGGTCAGCGCCTGCAGAGGCCGCCCGCTCTCGTCGTACACGAGCCCCTCGTTGCCGGCGTCCCAGTTGAGCAGCACCAGCGACTCGTCTGCCCACGCGTCCGGCACTCGGGCCTTCACCTGGAACCAGTGGGTGGACCACCCGGGGCCGAACGTGTCGCCGGTCTTGGCCGGCTTGAAGTCGGGCAGTCTGTCCGGGATGACCTCCTGGAACAGCGGTCTCGACAGGTTGGGCGTGGTGTAGGTGGTGAACTGGATGTAGCCCTTGCCCGGGTCGTTCTCGTCCTTGGTGTTCTCCACCTTGGCTCTGATGTAGAACTTGGGCAGCTGCAGATCTTCGTAGCCGCCAGACCGGTTGGTGAACTGCTTGAGCCTGTTCTCGTAAATCGAGTCCACCGGCTTGAACTGCGGGTCGTTGTTGACCTGCGGATACGCATCCTCAGCGTACACAACGTCCCACTCCTTTTTGTACGACATCGTGGTGGTGTGAAGAGAAGACGCAGAGGAGGGCAGAAGAAGGAGCAATTAAGGGGCATTGCGGGGGGCTGGGGCGGCGCCTATTTTGAACCGGGGCGGCGCCACGTGATGTGCCGCTTTGGGCAGGGATTGGGCCACGATACACACGCTACACGCACAGAAAGCGAGTATCTACACATTGAAGCGGGTATCTACACATTGAAGCGGGTATCTGCAGACCAGGAAGCCGATCTGGGCTAGAAAACCGCTCTCAGATCAGCAGATCTGGGCTAGAAAGCCGCTCTCAGATCAGCAGGCTGCCAGCGGCGCTCTGACCGGCACGGGTGATTGAATAGCGATAAAGGCGATAGGCAACGATAGGCGACGATTGTTATTGACTAGTTGACACACTGACATCATTTGGAGATCTTCACCTCCTGGTCCTCCTCAACAGTGGCCACGTCCTCGTGCTTGGTGAGGCTGGAGGCGTGGATCTCAGGCAGCTTCACCGAGAACCCCTTGATGAGCGAGTACTCGTGCTTGATCTCACCGCCGAGAGACTGGAGGCTCTCCTTGAACTTGGCTACGCCAGAGTCAGACACATTCTCCTTGAGGGTGACCTGTCCGGTTAGTATCCTCCACATGGAACACGCTGGCACGCCACTAGCAAGCCGCTGGCACGCTGGCACGCTCACAAAACACTCACGATGAAGGATTTCTTTGGTGCTTCAGACATTTTGTGTAGCGAATAGAGGCGTTTGGTGAGTATAGTTGATATATTCAGCAGATTTCGGTGAAACGATGGGAAGAGAGGAGAAGAAGGAAGGAGCAGCAGCAAAAGAGCTGAGATTTCAAGGAGACGCCACCCGCCGCCCCAAAACGTCACCGCCCACCGGCGCGCCGCTCTCTGGACTCACCTGATTGACCCGCGGAAACCTCCGTTTCGGCGCTTCTGATTCGCTCGTGTGGTCAGTGTGGTCAGCGTGCCATTGTTGGCATCGCCGAATCCTCCAAAGAACTGCTTTATCTCTCCAGTGCTGTCACGAAGCCACCTCCCTGAGCCGCACGGCCACGGGGTCGTGTACCGGTCTCGACCATTCTTCTGGAGTCTTCTGCGGAGAATCTGAGCCTATGAAGCCTTTCTTCTTCTCACACAACAGAGTTTGATCAACAAGACAAGGAAAATGGTTCACAATCCGAACAACTGGTGAGTTCAGAGCACAGAGGGAGACGCGAAGACGTACTAACGAAACAGGCACTGGGTGGACAAGAACTGCATTGGCTGGGCACAGAACTACTTTGACGAGAAGGTTGTCCACGTCGCCGGCGAGATAGACAACACCAAGGTGACCGTGACCAAGGTGAACACGCTGGACGGAGACGTGGAGGTGTGCCAGAGAAAGGGCAAGGTGATCTCGCTGTTCGACCTAAAGTCGAACCTGAGCTTCCAGTCGTCGGGCGAGATCGATGGCGTTCTGGGCACCATCGACGTGCCGGAGATCGCCTACGACACCGAGCCGGACGAGTACCAGTTCCAGATCGCGTTTGGTGGAGACTACCCCGGCTCCACACAGGAGACCATCACGCGGATCGTCAAGACGAAGCTCATCCCGCAGCTGCGCGACGTGTTTGCCCGGTTTGGCCCGCAGCTCATCAAGGAACACGCCTCCGAGATCCAGATCCCCGAGGACCAGGTCAAGTCCGTGCTCACCAAGCAGAACCAGAGCGGCACCAAGACAGCCACCACGATGTTCAAGGCCAAGGAGGAGCCCAAGACCGCGCCCCCACAGCAGTCGCAGACCCACTCGGCCTCCAACACCGCCAAGCTGCACTTTGAAGAGACCTTCGTGTGCCCTGCAGAGCTGCTGTACCTGACTCTTCTCGAGCCAAACAGGGTGTCTGCGTGGACGCGCTCCCAGGCCCAGATCCAGCCCGTGGAGGGCACCGAGTACCACCTGTTTGGCGGAAACGTGTCCGGACGCATCCTGAAGCTGGTGCCCAACGAACGGATAGTCATGTCCTGGAGGCTCAGCTCGTGGAAGCCTGGCCACTACGCCACGCTGACGATTGACCTCAGACAGGGCTCCAGCGACACCCAGATGGTGGTGGACTTCGAGGGCGTCCCCATCGGCGAGGAGGACGTTGTCAAGGACAACTTTGACGACTACTACATCCGGTGCATCAAGGTTACGTTTGGCTTTGGCGCCGTTCTGTGAATAGAATATATAGTTCCACCTAAGCAGAGGCCAGGAATCTCTTCTCGGCCTCCTTCCAGTTGATCACGTTCCAGATGGCCTTGAAGTAGTCAACCTTGACGTTCTGGTACTGCAGGTAGTAGGCGTGCTCCCAGGCGTCGATCGCAACAAGTGGGATGTATGGGCCAACAGCGGTGTCCTGGTTCTGGGTCTGGATGACCTCAATGGCACCGTTCTCCTTGTTCTTGGTGATGAAGGCCCAGCCGGAGCCCTGAATACCGGCCAGCTTGGCGTTGGTCAGCGAGATGAGATTCTCGTAGGATCCGTACTGCTCGATGATGGCCTTGCCAAAGTCGCCAGTCGCGGCTGGCAGCTCTCCACCACCCTGCTTTGGCGGAGCGAGGTTCTTCCAGAAGAGACAGTGGTTGAGGTAGCCGCCACCGTGGAAGTTGATCTGCTTCTGCAGCTCGACGGCCTTCTTGACGTCGCCGGCCTGCTTGGCCTCGGCGTGCTGCTCGATGGCGGTGTTGTAGCCGGTGACGTAGGTCTGGTGGTGCTTGGTGTAGTGGAGCTCGTTGATCTGGCCCGAGATGTATGGCTCGAGCGCAGCAAAGTCCCAGTCGAGGTCGGGGAGGGAGATCTTGGTGCGCATGGCAGAGCCAATGGCACGGGCGTTCAGAGCGGGCTTGACGGAGCGGACGGAGGTTCTCAGCAAAGACATTTGGGCAGTTGTGGAAATCGATGGGCGGTATGGAGAAGGAAGCGGTTTCATTGGGCAGCAAGAAAGCGAGGAGGCAGGGGTCGTGTACCGCTCACAAAACAGAGCGGGAGATCGGAACGGCGCGGAAGCGGTTTGCTTAGGCGCCAGTGACGAATTGAGTGACAAACAAGGGCAGTTACATGCGGTAGATGCCGCAGTTCCACAATTCCACAATTGTCAGCGCGCGGTGGCGACCACGGGTCGTGGAGCGCCGCACTTCGCCCCTGGGCCGGATGTCACGTGATCGCCCGGATCATTTTGGCGCGGGCACGTCCCGGCCTTTCTGATGACACGTTGTTTCTGGGCCTGCCTTACCGGTCCAGCATCCTCTGTTCCGCCCCACTGTGTATCCTTCCGCCCGTCTGATCTATCGCGCTGGCATAGATACGCTCACAATGGTATGTTTTCGCGTGGGCGTGCGCTCCTCTGGCGGCGCTCGCCTGTGTCTTCTGCCGTATCCCGTTCCGGGCTAACCATCCAGGACAAACTCATAGGCCTCTCGATGCTCCTCGTCTCGTCGCTGATCTTCGCATACTACACGGTGTGGACCTTCGCGGTGCCCTTCCTCGACGAGTCCAGCCCGCTGCAGCAGCTGTTCCCGGCGCGCGAGTGGATCATCAAGATCCCCGTCGTGCTGCTCATCTCGGGCGTGACGCTCGTGGCGTCGTTCATCGGCCTGGTGCTCATCAAGAGCTCCAAGAAGAAGAGAAGCTGATCTGTAAAACCATGAAACCCGTCTCGTTATTCTCTCGTTGTATTTGCCGCCCGTATTTGTTGTATTTCTTTCGCTCTGCCAATTCGCCCGAGTGCAGCGAAAAACAAAGGCAAAGCCAAATCCACCCTTGTTTCTCCTCCTGGACCGAACAGCAGGCGATCCACACCGCAGACGTTGGCCTGCGAATTGTCACTGCCGTGCTTGTCATTTCCGCGGGCGCGTATCCGGAGAGCCAGCGCGCCACCCACTTAGATTGATTGCATGCACATGTCGAGGAAGAAATCCGCCAAGGACTTCCAGATACTGGACTGCATCGGCGAGGGGTCCTACTCCAAGGTCTACAAGGCGGTGTATCTGCACAACCGCCGGACGTACGCGGTCAAGATCCTGTCCAAGCGCCACATCGTCAAGGAGAAGAAGATCAAGTACGTGACCATCGAGAAGACCACCCTCAACCGGCTCGGCCACCACCCGGGCGTGGTGACGCTCTACTACACCTTCCAGGACGTGGACTCGCTGTACTTCGTCATCGACTACGCCAACAACGGCGAGATGCTGTCGCTGCTGCAGAAGCTCGGCTCCTTTAGCGAGGCGCTCGCCCGCTACTACATGATACAGCTCGTGGACGCGGTCGAGTTCATCCACTCCAAGGGCATCATCCACCGCGACCTCAAGCCCGAGAACATCCTGCTGAACCACGACTGGAAGCTGATGGTCACGGATTTCGGCGCGGCCAAGATCCTGCAGGACGACGACGAGCCAGACCAGCCCGTGATCCCAGACGAGGACCCGGACGGCTCCCCCTCCTCCCGAACGGGCTCCTTCGTGGGCACCGCAGAGTACGTGTCGCCGGAGCTGCTCAAGTACAACCAGTGTGGCTTCGAGTGCGACCTGTGGGCGATCGGATGCATCCTGTACCAGCTGATCGTGGGACGGCCCCCGTTCAAGGGAAACACCGAGTACCAGACGTTCGAGAAGATCATCAAGCTCGAGTACGAGTACCCGCCCAACTACTTTGTGCCGCCTCCCATCAAGAAGATGGTCGAGTCGCTGCTCGTGTCGCATCCAGACGAGCGCATGGTCATGCGTGACCTCAAGCAGATGGAGTGGTTCAAGGGGCTCAACTGGACAGACAAAGACAGCATATGGAAGAAGCCCGTGCCCAGATTCGAGAGCTACAACCCGCGTCTGAGCTCGAGACAGCAGAAGGCGCCAGCACCACCACCACAACCAGCACTATCAAGACCCATTGCATACCACTACGTCGAGCCAGGCCAGAAGCTCACCTCCCACATGTCGTCGATGCCGCAGTCCGTTCTGAAGAAACAGATAGCACAGGCCTCGGGCAACCAAGTCGTCATGAATCGCATACTCACACAGAAACTGGCTGACAAAAATAGAGAGATAAAGGAACAGCAGGCACGCATACGAGAATCCCACAACGCAGCGCAGGCAGCTAGCACCAAAGTTGAAGTCATATCGAAAAAGCTGGAGGAACCACCCCTGGCGACACCACCCGGGTCTTCGCGCTCCTCGTCGGTGTCGCCTGTACCCAACGGAAAGGGGTCTGTGCGTACGCCGCCCAGCTCAACAACCACAAAATTCCCAATAGAGAAAAAGACGCGGGCGTCACCGACAGTGCGCAAGTCGTCATCCAACGAGGCGCGCAGGGTGAGCAGCAGTTCGTCCACCACGTCTCCTCAGGCCAACGGAATGTCTCCCACTCTGCACGAAATGATGAACCCACAGCACTCACAGGAGGCGATATCTGCTGCGGGAGCGATTGGGAGTCTGATGAACCACAACAGAAGTTTCCTCTCTTCCAACTCGAGACCTGCTACGTCGGCTGGCTCCGGTGGTTCTCACCAACAGGTGATCAACCCCATACTCCTGGACAAGAGTGTGCCGCGCGACATCACGAACAGACTCATGACCAACGAGTACATCCTCAAGCTCGACAACATCTTCAAGTCTGAGCTGCCTCACAAAGTCAACATGGGCGGAAACGGATCCGCAGCCATGACGCTGGATGACGTTATACTGAACCGGGTCATCGCTGACAACTACACCAAGCTCAGCCGCGATCTGAAATCGTGCATTCTCATCATCACGTCGATGGCGCGGTTGCTCATATTCGAGATGAACTCCGATTTCCAGCTGCAGGGCCCGCAGTCATCTACACAGCTGCAGGCGCTTGCGTTCTACTCCAACGTTGTTGAGATCAGACTCACGAACAAGAACGTGTCGATGTACGACTACGAGTTTGACGAGGAGCTCAGGGAGGGGTATCTCATCCTGGAGCTGGTCAACCTGAACAAGCTGATCTTCCTCAGCAACTACAACTCGAAGACGATTGTGCGTGGCGGCATCAACAGCAACGTGCGCGTGGGCTTTACGGTCAACCCGGAGATGTCGTGGATCGACTCTTTGCTGAAGGCCAAGGAGATTCTGCGCCAGCAGACCGGCTCAGAGCTGCGCAAGAGCAAGAGCCACTCGCCGGGACGGCCCAAGACGCCCACGGGAGTCACCAAGGCCATGGGCAAGATGCACATAGCCAGTCCGCCCGCCAAGCGTGTTGTCAGCTCGTCCTCGGCGAAGAGCATGCACGACGGGACTGCTCCGGATCCCAGCCAGGTTGCGAACATCATGAAGCCGAAACAGCAGAACCACTTTGCCGCCGCCGCCGCCGCCGCGAGCGCCCGACCTCGGAAATGAAATGAGTGTAATTTAGTGTCTATGTACAAGTTCTCCCTCGATCTCTAAGACCTGAACTGCTTCAGAAGCGTGTTGTCTGGCTGCACACCGCATGTGTCCGCCAGTATTCCCATCGTCCTCCCTCTCACGATCACCTCGATGCCGTCTTCGTTCGCCAGCCAGGCCTTGAACCTGTCGACCGCGTCGTACCGGCTGGAAATCTCCTCCCGGGCATCTCTGGCCGCATACGGGTCCAGTCTGGCATCCACGCTCGCCTGCGTCGACACGTCTGCCTTGATCTCGCTGCGCATGGCGGCCTCCTCGCGCTTGCAGTACTCGATGGCCGCCACACGGGTACGCCACGAGGGCACAAGGAAGTCGCGCACGAAGCCCTCGCACGCCGCTGGGGACTGCGACCGCGAGTCCCGTCTGCCCAGCAGGTTGCTGAGGCGCTGTTTGATCACATCGTCGGTGGCCAGTCGCGACAGGTTCAGGAAAGCCCGCACGCCCTTGGGCGACAGACACGAGTCGCGGCTCAGCGCGGGCGCCGGCGGCGGGATGTGCGACGACACGTCAACGTCCGCAGGCTGTGGTGTCTCCGATGGCATGCTGTCGTCTGTCCAAAGCATACAATCAGGTGTAAACAGGGGATGGAGCGACGCCACCGGATTTGACCCCGGAGCCCGGCTAGAGTTTCCCGGTGCGCCCGGGATTCTTAATTCGGGTAGAGCACGACATTCTCGAGATTGTGCCGCGCACGAAAGCTTCTGGTCTATTCTGTGCCTCCTATTTGCCCCGCAAGCCTGTTCTTCTGGCTGTTCTGCTACTCCACTCCCGTTATATTAAGCATGGCCGAGCTCAGAGGCAGGGAACGGCAGTCGCACGAGCTGCGCCAGCGCGCCAACGACAAGATGAAGAACAGGCAGTACGCGGCGGCGCTTATAGACTACACGCGGGCGCTGGAACAGACGCCCGGCTCCGCGCCGCTGCTGTCGAACCGGGCGGCCGCGCTACAGGCGCTGGGAGCGTACGATGACGCGATAATCGACCTGACGAAGGCCGTTTCGAAAGACCCGGGCTTCATCGCCGCGTGGTGCCGGCTGGGATACGCCTATCTGCACCAGGGCAACACCATACGGGCGCTCCAGACGTACGTGGAGGCGGTCAAGATCGCGATGAGGCACGCGAAGCGCCCGCACAAGTTCATGAGCGAGCTCAAGGAGTCCATCAAGCTGGCGGAGTCGCGGGCCAGACAGCAGGGCTACACGCAGGACTACATCGACGAGCTCGTGCCGGACAACGTGCGCATGGAGCTGGACAACTACCGGTCGCTGACCTCTTCGCGGGCGCCGGTCTCCGCGGCCACACCGCCGCTGCAGATGTTCCAGTCGTTCTTCGATGCGCTGAGACAGCAACCGCCGTCGCAGGCACAGTCGCAGGCACAGTCGCAGGCACAGTCGCAGGCGCAGTCGCAGGCGCAATCGCGTGCTCAGTCTCCGGAACAGGGCCAGCCAAACGGCCAGGATGGGCAACAGGCTCAGCAGACTCCGTTCTCGTTTGTGGCAGACGGACAGGCCAGTGTGCGTGGTGCCAATGGCGAAGTTGTGAATGTGCCCATCTTCAACCTGGGGCCGGCGGAGGTCCAGAGACTGATGACCGACCTGCTGAACGGACAGAACAGCCCGTTCTCCTTCATGACAGGTGGACAGGCCCCGGATGCTCAGCCTGGATCGCAGAACAACCCGAATGAGCCCCCGAATGAGCCCCCGAATGAGCCCCAGGATGAGCCCCAGGAGCCTGCTCACGCACAGAACGCTCAAGGTAACAGCGAAGACGACGATGTGCCCATGGAAGTGCCGGATGAAGAGCTGTACGGCTCTGCTGCTCCCCGTGATTTCGGCAACAGACTGGTGGCCACAGCGAGAAACATTGGTCGTCAGTTCTTCAACAGCATGGGCAGACGCGACGAGGAAAGCATGGAGGCTCCCGACGTTGACTAACTTTCTACCCTCTTACAGACTTTCACCTCATTGCACTATACAAGGAGTACCATATCTAATGTTCTAAGATCGTGTTCTCAGCGGTGTCTAGCTGGGTTCCGGTGGTTTTTCACAAATAGAGCCGGGTTTCGGTGGTTTTTATATATTTCCGGTGGTTTTTTTTACGTTTCCGGTGGTTTTTTTTTATGTTTCCGGTGGTTTTGTATGTTTCCGGTGTTCTTGTTGTATCCAACGCCCGGCTTCATGCTGAGTCCTGGCCGCCTGTCTAGAGCTTGGCCTTCTCCGAGTGCATGGAAATGCCCTGCTGCACCACCGTCGCCGCCAGCTTGCCGTCTTGCGAGTGCATGTCGCCGACGAGCAGCGCCTTGCCGCCCTCGCACGCGCGCAGCTTGATGCTGAACGACATCCAGTCGTCGGCCCGCACCTCCTCGTGGAAGTACACGCTGTGGTCGAGGCTGACGGAGAAGCGGGTCGAGAACATCGGCCGCAGGTGGATGCGCATGTTCACCGTGAGGTAGAAGTAGTCCGAGATGTAGGCGATGGCCTTGTGGTGGAACGAGGCGTCCGCGATCGGGTCTCGGGCCCGCACCCAGTAGTTGACGCTGCGCTCGGTCGGCGCCAGCTCTCGTTCACGCGGGTCCACCGCCTCCAGATCGAACACGCTGCGCGGGAGGCGCCACTCGCACGGCTCGGCGGCGTAGCTCGCCACCACGCCCGCCACCGTGTCGCGCGACCCGGGCTTGTACTGCTTGACCTGGTCGATCCAGTTGCCGAACGCGTTACGCTCGTCCACGCAGTCCGCGATCGCCGGGATGTCCACGCCGACGCGGGGCGGCGCCCGGTGGTCGCTGAACTGCGGGCCGGCGCGGCCCGCCGAGCCCTCCAGCCTGCGCGCCTCGAACGCCACCGTCGCCATGAACACCACCTGGCCGTGCTGCCAGATGCGCACCTGCCGCGTGCAGTAGTTCTTGGAGTCGCGGATGCGCTCCACCTTGTACGTCAGCGGCACGTCGTCCTTCGCCGCCACCAGGAAGTTGCTGTGGATGCTGAGCGGCCGGAAACGCTCGCCCGCCGTCAGGTGCGCCGCGTGCAGCGACTGCGCAACCAGCGTGCCGCCGAAGATGCCGCGCCCGTTGTACGGGATCTTAAGCTGCGTGGCGTTCTCAAACGTGTCCGCCGACACCTCGCGCAGCGATAGATACGACTCCATCTGGGATATGCGGGAGTAGCAGCGCGCGAGTCGGCGAAACATGGCAAACACTCCGCTTATAAACAAGTGAGGGGTGGCGGCGCCAGCCTCGGAACGGCGCCGCCTTTTTTCACATGCCGCGGGTCGTGCTGTGCTCAATACTTTTTTTGCAAATCATCGCCCGGCTTGCGCCGCGCGAGTATTAAGCCCCCGTTTCTAAGTAACCGCTGCCGACTACAGCACCAGCCAAGCCCCGCATGTCGTACGAGCCGGTGACCGTGCGGATCGTGTCCAAGCGCACGCGCGCCACGGTGATGGGCGTGTCGGGGATATTCCTGTCGCTGGAAAGGAGCTACGTGATCGCCCTCGGCGCCGTGCCCGCCGACTGGGACCACGCGGGCTTCGAGGCCTTCTTCTCGTCAAAGTCGCTCATCAAGAACAACGCGATCCACTGGGTGCGGTGCCGGTTCGCGCGCGTGGCGCCGGTGGCGCTGCAGTTCCCCGGGTTCGACTCCGTTCCGCGCGGCGACGGCGCGCTGTTCGTGCTGGCACCGCAGGGCCACGAGATGGCCGGGCTGCGGCCGATCCGCTTTGTGGCCATGCGCCGCGGGCCGGTCACGTTCGAGGGGTGTCCGTTCACGCTCAGCAACGTGTCGATCTTCGCGGAGTTCACCCAGCGCGGCGACATCGTGTATGTGGACCGCGGCGGCTACGGCTTCTCGGACGTGCGGTACCTCGACAACACGATCGGCGGCAACGTTAGGTGCAACGCCACCGACTCGGTCGGGCTCATGTACACGGGACTCCGCAAGCAGAACGGCGACGGCGAGATCTCGGTGGTGGTGGCGTGGACGACGCTGGCGGCGCATCTTCCCTTCGCCGTGCCTTTTGCGGAGGAGTCAGGTCCTGCGAACCCAGACCCGGTGAACCCAGACCCGGTGAAGTCACACCCACAGTTGCTCCCAGTACAGTCACACCCACAGTCGCTCCCAGTACAGTCACACCCACAGTCGCTCCCAGTACAGTCACACCCACAGTCGCATCCGGTGGTGGCGATCTCCACGGTGTCGGCCTCGGGGAGACGCCAGTGGGGCTCCGGCGTGGTGCTCAGCAGAACCACGCTCGTCACCAACCGCCACGTTGTGGCCGACGCCCAGCAGATCACCGTCAGCTTCGGCTCCAGCTCCGCTGGCAACTTCCCCGAGCTGGTCATCGAGAAGCCCACGTTCCGCGTGCCCTTCGACAACTTCGACATGTGCTTCCTCCACGGCGACTTCCCCTGCGGGACCTCCGCGACCGACGAGCTGCTGCGAGACCTGGACCGCCGCGGACCCGCGAGCGCCGTTTTTCAGAGCCCGCAGTGCGCGGAGGTCACCTCGGTGGGCCACGGGCTCGTCCGCAACCGCGAGCCCATGGTGTGTCGCGGGGTGGTGAACTACGCCCGCAAGCTCGAGCTCTTCCAGGGCTGGCCCGTCGTGTGCGCGTTCATGATCGTGTCGGCCTCCTCGTGGAGCGGTTCCTCCGGCGGCGGTGTGTTCGGCACCGACGGCAGCCTGGTGGGTGTCATGGTGTCGAACGGGCGGCTCAGCAACGGAACGGTGCTGACCAAGTTCAACCTCGTGATCCCGGCGCACATCGTGCTGCTCGGGCTCTACAGTCTACAGTGCGGGCTCGCGTTCAACGAAGCGGCAAAGCTGGAGTGCGACAAGTTATGGGGGTTACGCGAGCTGTACAGCGACGTGTTCCTGGAGAACCTCAAGCTATAGCAAGCTATAGCCACTCGTCCTGGGGCTGCGCGGACTGCTGTCTGGGCGTTCCCGTGTTCTTGAACACCTCGACGAAGGACGAGTAGATGTTGTCGAGGTCGTCGAGGTCCGGGATCGACTCCGGGCGCAGCGTGAACACGATCTGGCGGAAGGTGGCCGACTTCACCACGCTGATGGGCAGCTTGTTCTCGGACAGAAACTTCATCAGCTCCTTGTGGAACTTGACCTGCGAGTAGGGTCTCACCTCGAACTCGTTCAGGATGTGTCTGGGCAGCGTGGCGTAGCCGCCGGTCACGCCCTTCTTGTACATCGTGCCGGACGGGATCGTCACGTTGACCGCGCTGCTGTCGAGCCGCTGCGGCAGCACGTTGTCGCGGTTCGGGTTGATGGTGTCGCGGTCGATGCGGTGCACGCGCAGGTGCTCGCTCAGCTTCTTGGGCGAGCCCTTGTCGGACGCGAGCCGCTTCACCACCTTGCCGCACTGGTCGCAGATCGCCTGGTTGTAGTCCAGCTCGTCCTGGACGAACCAGTTCCACACCCACGACTTCTTCTTGGCGCCCATCTTGGTCTGGTTGTAGCGCGCACGCGCGTCCTTGCCGTCCGCCTGGCCCACCGCGCTCTGCGGAGCAGCCGAGCCCGTGTTGGACGTCAGCCCCTTGGGCTCCTGGCTGGCCGCCACGGCCGGCGCGTTCACCGGCTGCCCGCGGAACTGGTTGTACGAAAGCGCGTTGACCAGGCTCTGGTCGACGGTGTCGGGGATCGAGTTCATTGGATTCATCGCACTCCCGGACAGATCACCCCGTTTGTGTACCGGTTCTGGGCGCAATTCAGGGGCTCGGAAAGGCCGGAGTGCCTCGGTTGGACGGTTGGGCCGGGTAACCCCCAAACAACGAGGCCATTATACAAACGGGGGCTTAGTACTTCCGCGCCCGTTCGGGAGAGCCGCGCATGGCGCCAGCTGCGCAGGCTGCGCAGGCCATCCAGACGGCCCAAAACAAGGCAAAAACGGGAGAAACTTTAGCCTTTTGGGCTCCGTGCTTGCTAGTTTGTTTACCTCCTGCCGAAACAGGCGCTTTTTGTGTCGCGCACGCCCCCGGCGCTTGTTTATCCTTTGTTTACAAATTCAAATCAAGCGTCCCGGCCGCTCCTCTTTCCTCTGCTATCAATTCAACGCAATTGGAAATGTCACTCAACAAGAAGACCAAGGAACAGCTCAAGGAGCTCTGCGACCAGAACGGGATCTTTGTCACCGGGAAGGAGCTCAAGAAGGATTTGATCGAGCGTCTCTCTGAGAAGGGTCTCTCTTCTCCAGTCAAGAAGAGCAAGGTTGACGACGCCGAGAAGGTCACCGACGACACCGAGTCCGAGACCGAGGAGTCCACTCCCGCCCCCGCCGTTCCTCTCAAGGAGAAGATCAGCGGCAAGGTGGCCGGCCTCAAGACGAGTCTGAGCTCCAAGGTCGCGGGCGCAAAGACGGCTCTCTCCAAGCAGAACTCCCTCGTCAAGGAGGTTCTCACCAGCCCATGCTCCGTGGTCACCATCCAGCTTGCGTCCGAGGTGGCCTACATCTACAGCAACTTCTTCCGCACGGTTGCCGTTGGAAAGCTGCTTCCCAAGCTGGCCACCGACAACCTGCCCAAGGCGGTCCTCTCTGTGCCTGTTATCGACCTGTCCTTCCTCGTTTCCGTGTCGTTCATCTCTTTCGTGACGGTCTACCTCCTCTCTCTTGCGCTGCCAGCTGTTGCCGCCTACTACGTCAACTACTCCACCAAGACCTTCGACCCTGTTGTTTTCTCCTCCTCCAGAGCCCTCCTCTCCTACGTGGTTCTCACCACACCAGCTGACGCGCTGTCGTCCCTCAAGTCCGAGTTCCTCGTCCTGTTGGGTCTCGGGGACTTCGGTGAGCTCATCCAGCACTTTGTGCTCAGCGGTGCGCTCCAGTACGATCTGATCCTCGGCAAGATTGGCTTCATCGGTTCTCTCTTCAGCGCCTTCATTGGACTCTACGGTTCCGTGGCGCCTTAATACACCGCACCCAACAGCAAGCAAAACCAAAACGACGAAACAGTGTACATTACCGACCCCCTTTTCACTTCAGACAATTCCTGTGTGTCCTCTCTCTCTCTCTTTCTCTCTCAAGCCTTATTATTATTATTACTACTCTCTCCCTTCTTCTTTTCTCTTCTTTACTTCTTTTATAACCTCTATTAGAGCAAATGTACGATTATTCCTTCAGTTCCCACGTAAACTTGGCTATCCCGCCGTCGATACCGCCCACAGCACGCTCCACTTTGTCCCACACCTCCTGTGCCACCTCGTCGATCGGCTTGTCGTCGACGTAGATCACCTCCCAGCTCCCCTCGTCCTCCAGCTTTTCAAACTGGTCCCTGACAAGCCGCTGGAACTCCACCTTCTCGTAGCGCTCCTCGCCGTACGCCCCTCTCTCGCTCGCCTTCTCCGGGTCCTTGAACTTGAGGAAGACCACAAGGTCAGGTGCAGGCAGCCCCAGGTCTGGGGTGATGCACCACCGGCGGTCCAGTCCCTTGGCCGCAGAGTATGCGACCCCGCTGAAGATGTACCTGTCTATGATGACCACCTCGCCGGCTTCGCTGGCCTTCACGAGGCTCTCGCTGCACTCCCACCGATTGGCCGAAAACAGCAGGTGTGCGGTTTGGTCGCTGAGCGATCCGCCCTGCAGATACGTGTTTATCATCTTGCCGAGCTCGGTCTCTCTGTTGGGGAACCGGAAGAGCTGCGACTTGATCCCACGCGATTGCAGCGCGGACAGCAGCACCTGTGTCTGTGTGGACTTGCCTGTTCTGTCCAGCCCTTCGAATAGAATGATCGGGCCTCTGGTCATTTGATTGGGGGGCAGAAAAGGGTTGAGGATTACGCGCCGTGGGTTTTTCCGGTTTGGCCGTCCGGTGGAAAAACCACACGGATGGTGCGGCGCTCTTGGGGAGAAAGAGTTACGGATTA
Organism: Kuraishia molischiana; assembly: GCA_024271875.1. NCBI lineage: Eukaryota > Fungi > Ascomycota > Pichiomycetes > Pichiales > Pichiaceae > Kuraishia > Kuraishia molischiana. The sequence continues at coordinate 57,254 of JANBXH010000017.1, forward strand.
CTCGGAGCACTATTTAGGCCTTGAGAGCAGCATCGATGATCTTGGCGGCAGCGACGGTCTCCTCGTCGAAGTATCGCTTTCCGACGATCTGGATCGGGATGGGCGATCCGACGTAGTCTTCCGGATCGCCGACGAGCTTGTACATCTTCTCGTCTTCTCTGCTGAGGAACGTGTCGCGCTCGGGCTGGGCGTCGATCTTCGGGTCCATGAATAGGCCGGTCGGAACAACAACGCATGGCTGGTCGAGGTAGTTCCACAGAACGGTGTGGGACCAGTACTTGGTCTCCTGCTGTCTGGGCGTGACGTTCCAGTAGACCGGGTTGATGATGAAGTCAACCCCGCGCTCCTGCATGAGCTTGAGGTACTCGGTTCGCATGGCATCGCGCGCACGGTTGTACGCCCAGTTCTCCGAAACGGTGAGACCGCCCTTCTTCCCGCCCTTGAACGCGTACTTGGTCAGCGGGTGCAGCGGTTCTCCAGAGGCATTCAGCACCTCCATCTGGGCCTTTTGGCCATCGGCGTAGAAGAGCTCGAGCGAGGGGTAGTAGCACTCCTCGATCTTGTGCGGCTCCCAGTCCACCACCTTGATGCCCTGTGCCTCGAGCTTCTCCTTGGTGTACTGGAGACCTCTCCGAATGGCAGGCTGGGTCTTGACCACTCCGTCCTCCCACATGATACCAACGGTGAAGGCCTTGGTGGGCACAACCTTCTTCCAGGGAGTGGCGATGATGGTAGCGTCGTACTTCCAGGGCTCGCCCGCGAGATACGCCTCCATGAAGAAGTCAATGTCCTCGATGTGCTGTCCAATTGGACCCATGACAGACTTGATGCTCTCCTGTCCACCTCCAGCACCGCCTGTGTTGGCACCCGAGACTCTGAGAGAGGTTGGTCTCAGACCGTAGACTCCGTTGAAAGCGGCCGGAAACCTTATTGAACCGCCGATATCGGTACCCACGCCGACCGGAGAGCCCTTGAACGCGACAACGGCGCCCTCGCCGCCGGAAGAACCGCCCGCAGACAGCTTGAGGTTGTGTGGGTTGAGGGTGGCGCCAACCACGTAGTTGCTGGAGTCCGCGTGCATCAGCGACTGCGGAACGTTGGTGCGCACAAACGGAACGGCGCCCTGCTGCTTCAGCACCTGGACGGTAACAGCGTCGGCTGGCGGGATGAAGTCCACACGCGCGACAAAGCCACCGTGCGTGGGCTTTCCCTTGAACCAGAGGTGCTCCTTGATGGAGACCGGAACGCCGTGCAGCGGGCCGACGGTTTTTCCGGTGGTGGCGAGGATCTCGTCGAGCTCCTTGGCACGGGCCATGGCATCGTCGGTGAGGAAGCTGCAGGCGAAGTTGAGCAGCTGCTGCGCGATGGTGGCCCTCTTCAGGAAGGCGGTGAGCACCTGGACGGAGGAGTAGTCCCCATCGGCGATCTTCTTGGCCAATTGCGCGACAGACGTCTCGGTGATGGCCAATTCCTCCTCGGACATGGTGCCAGCCGTGTATGGGACACCGGTGACGTTCAGCTGGGAAGCTGGAGGCAGCTTGGACTCGGGGAGACGGTACGCCTTGGGGATGCTGGCCTCGCGCGCCTCGAGATACGCCTTGATCTTGGGCTTGAACGTCTCGTACAGCTCCGGGTTCTCTGGTGGGGTGTCTTTCCAGCTCATGTTGTCGATCTGGGGAGAGAAGAGGCAAACCAGGAGAAAAAAAAGCGATTCGCTCCTCTTATCTGCGTTCAGCCCCTGAGCAGTTCAGCCGGACTTAAGTTTAGCCGTGATTTGCCTCTCTCGGGAGGTTGATCCGACAGCGGCCTAAACGCGCGCGCGCGCGCAAACGATCTCATCTGGCAGTGTGCTGGATGTCCCTCAGCTGTGCCAGCTGGTCAAGCACGCCCTTGCGCTGGCCCACCAGGCAGTGGGTGTCCTCGATGCTGTTCAGCCGCTGCACCTCGGCGCCGGCGGCGTACACGCTCACCCAGACGCTGATGGGTGTTCCGGCCACAAGCCTGGGCGACTCGTTGTTGGATAGAAACCGACACGCATCCACACAGATGTGCAGAGCCTCGTCTCGCATCCGCATGCGGTCGTTGAGGCCCACGATCGTGATTGCGCCCGTGGGCGCATCGAAGGCCACCACCACGCCGATTATCCGAACGCGCACCACCGCCTCGGGTTGTGACGCGCGTTCTGCCGCCAGGTCGTAAGACCGTTTATCCAGGATGAGGTTCATTGCTTTATACAGCGAGAAGAGGGAAAGAGAGAGAAAAAAAAATTACGCGCCCATCCCGGAAAAACTAAGCGCGGAGGAACGAGTCCACCAGATCAGCCGTTTTCAGGGCCATGCCGTGGGAGTTCTGGTACCCGGTCCCCCCGCACCCGTAGTTGTGGACAACGTTGCCAACGCCTGGTATGACCTCCTTCTCGATTCTCGGACCCGCGTCTCTCGCAGGCCGCAGTCCAACGGCCACTTTGTAGATGTCGAGCGGTCCTTCCTCGAGCAGCTCCGGCGCGTACTTGGCAACACGCTCCTTGGTGCGCTCGACGAAACCTTCGCTCGCATCCGGGCTCCAGTCGTTGTCCTCGTAGGTGCCGCCGATGATACACCCGCCCTCCTTGCGTGGGAAGATGTAGAAGCTCTCCTCGTCTGGGCCCTCGATTCCGCCAACAGACAACAGCGTGGAGCAGTTGTTTCTGACCAGCAGGATCTGGCCCTTGATGGGATACACGCTCTTGTCCTCGACACCCCCGAGCTTGGAGGCAAGGAGCCCCGAGCAGTTGACGATCACGTCAGCCGCAGCGTGGCCGTGCACGTCTACGATGTGCTTCAGGTGCGCGCGCCTCACGGAAACGCCCTTGCTGAGCAGCTTCTGCAGGAGGTAGCCGAGGTAGATGGGCACGGAGACCACTATGGAGTCGTACTCGAAACCGTGCGTGGTGCCCGGAATGAGCTCCTCCTCTGGGATCTCTCTGTACCCAGTGACGATCTCTTTCAGCTGTGCGCGCGCAACCCGGTTGTAGTTCCTGCTCTTGCGCACCATGACCGACGCTCCCGGTTCGTTGGCGGCGATCTCCCGGAGCTTGGCGTATCCCAGCCGGTCCCACTCCTGCACCTCGTCGTTGTCTGCAAAACTCGACCAGTTGGCCCCGGCAAACGGACTGGTGTAGTCGATGTCGATGTCTCCGGGAAGATGGCGAGCCACGACATCGACGTGGTAGCCTCTCTCAACAAGCTCGAGCGCAGTTGTGAGTCCAACGACCCCGGCGCTTAGACTTCGGTTAGTTTCCCTTATCTCGGAACTCGGACGTTCGAACTCACCCGATAACAACCACATTCCCCTTCTCCCGCACCGACATGTCTCCTACCGAGCTGGTGACCTGCTCCATTGCACTTTGTGAGTATACCAGCGGAATCCAGAGAATTGGAAGAAAAAAAGCGGGCGATTGGCGAAATGCGTGATCGGTGAACTCGTGCCCGGATCATCTTTCGGATAAAAGCCGTGCAATTTTCCGGGGGGTGCTCGATACTGACATGGGCCCGCTTTATGCACAATTTTCATACCAGGTGCATCAGGCACAGATCCGCCATGTTTATCCCACCGATTATCTCCGAGGAGTGTGCAAAGGGGCGTTGGCCTTGGCGGGATCCTTCCGTAAGAGGAAGTCATCGCGGCTAAATCAGCCTTATCGCTATCTGCAAGGAGGGGATCCAAAGGGAAGGCCCTGTTGCTCTTCCTTCCAGAGTCCAGAGTCCATAGCCATGAATGCCAAAAGGACAAACCTGAAGAGAGTCAGAACCGGCTGTTTCACATGTAAGTCTTGGCCCGGAGCCGCTGCTGAAAAACCACTAACACACCAAGGCCGCGCGAGGAAGAAGAAGTGCGATGAAGCACACCCGAGCTGTCTGAACTGCCAACGTGGCAACTTCGAGTGTGTGTGGCCTGCTCAGGATCAGCAGAAGCTCCCGCACAAGTCGTTCGAGGCCCGCAAGATTGCGTCGTCCAGAACGGTCTTTGTGTGCCTGTTGATGGACGACAAGCGGGTTGTACGCACGCGCGATGAGCACACAGGACCCAGGCTGCTGGAACTGCCGTATGTTCCCGGAGTCAAGCTGGACCCGGAATCGTACATGCTGCTGAGCGTGTTCATGGACGAGTTCATTCCGCTGGTATCGCCGCAGTTCACCGCACCGTACATCGCGCCCAAGGGGATGGTCATCTCGCAATTGGCCGAATCGGCGGCGCTCAGAGAGGTGTGCTGCGCGTGCGGGGCATCGTACCTTGCTCGCAAGACACCTTCCATGGCCGAAGTGGCCACGAAACGGTACGCACAGTGCATCAAGACGCTGCTGGGCGAGATCAGATCGGTGGACGTGGACGGCTCGGAGAACTGGCTGATCCACTCGCTGATGATACTGTCGATCCGGGAACGGCACTTTGGCAAGAGCAATGCCAAATGTGTGCAGCACCTGATCGCAGCATACCAGCTGCTGCAGAGCAAGAGACACGCCACGCTCAACCAGGTGGAGGTGAACAGGGAGTTCGACAAGCTCAAGTTTCAGCAGTTCCTCACCCACCCGACGAGCCATCGGGATGCCTGCAAGTTCCTGCGCTACAGCGAGGACCTGATAGCGTCAAAGACATGTCTTCCTGCAAACTACACGTTCTCTGCGCACGACAAGTTCCTGGCCGACAGCTTTGCGTACAACTACTCGGTCGAGCTGCTCGTGTGCACGGACGAGGCTCTGCAGAAGCTGCCGTCGCCCTTTGACTTCTACAGCGACTTCAGAGAGATCATGACAATCCCTCTGTACGGCACGAACAACCCGGTGCTCGGTGCCGCCAGAGAAGGGTTCGAGGTGTGCGCCAAGGCTTCCTGGATCGCACGCACGCCGCACCTGTTCCCGCTGTACAAGGACGAGGCCGAGCTGATGTACCACACCACGGCGCTCGCGAGTCTCGAGGAGCTGCCTGAGAGCTGCAAGGAGCTGTCCGCGTGCGAGACCAAGCACCTGAAGTGCCAGCTGGTCACAAACGTGATTGTCATGAAGGCTTCGCACCTGCTCCTGTGCAAGATCCTGTTCCCCGACATCCCGGTGTACGACGAGACAATCCAGTGCGACGTGCGCGCGATAGTGGCCTTCCTGCACATGATCCCGGACGGCCACCCGATCTCGGCCATTATCCCCTGGCCCATAATGATCGCGGGCGCGGCGGCCGTGGAGCCGCAGCACAGATCGTTCATATGCAAGCGCACAAAGCAGATAGCCGATTACACGCATACCCCGTTCTCGGACCAGATGGCTGAGTTCTTCGAGACAGCCTGGGCTGGTATGGGCATGGACATCCTGTTCTGCCGGCCGTTCATGGAGAAAATTTGTATTTAACCGAAATATTTCACCAAATTTCCGGTATCCGGAGTTACTCCCAAATCCGGCGCCAAACCGGCGCGTATCTCGCCCGCCCAAACGCCGTTGCTGCGCTTTCCCTCCCACCCTCCACTTGTATTTATTGGCCATGAACAGGATACCCATGAGGCTGTTCAGCACGGCCACCGGAGCCCGCCAGAGCTTCGTCAAGCGCTGTCCGGAGCCCGAGTTCATAACGAGCTGCACTCTGTGTGAGCCGGCGCTGCCAGACGACAAGCAGATAGATTTCTCGAAGCCGCTGCGGAACACCTCGGCCAGGCCTTGGAAACAGATGCTCGTACTCACCGGCGAAGATGCGGCCGGGTGGCCGAGCAGGCTGGAGATGGCTCCCGGGTCGGTGGTGGGAGAGTTTCAGCCGCTGCGAAGATCCCTTTGCTCGCCATACCACCCGGTTCTCGCCTCCAACACATCGATACCCGGTTTCGCAGCCGAGGGGCGCTTCTCTGCAGTGGTGTATCCGGAGAACAGGCTCTTCAGGAGCGTGCAGCTTTCCGAGCTCAAGGAGTTCACCGTTGCGCATCTGGTTCCGGACGGAGAGACGGACCAACAGATCCAGATCCAGCAGTCGCTCCGCGACAAGTTCGTCGGAGAGGACAACCCGAACGACCTCATCCTCATATGCGGCCATGCAAAGCGGGACATTCGGTGCGGTGTGATAGCGCCGCTGCTCCAGGACGAGTTCGTCGCCGTCCTACGCCACAAGGGACTGCTGTACGATCCAGATACGAACCCTGCAGGTGTCAAGGTGGGCATGATATCGCACATCGGAGGCCACGCATACGCGGGAAACGTTCTGTACTACAAGGGCACCGGTCAGCCAATCGTCTACGGAAGGGTGTTCCCTCGCAACGTTCAGGGAATCGTCAAAGAGACCATAGAGAACGGTAACATCATCGAGGAGCTCTACAGAGGCTAGTGTACACGAAGGCATCAAAATGCATATCTATTTCTCATCTCGGAGATCTTCTTCTCAACCTCTCTGGGCAAACGGTCCATCTTGTTGGCGATCTTGACCTTTTGGCCGTCTGCCAGCTTGAAGTATACCTCCAGTAGATCTCCGTCCACCACTCCCTTTCTTGGGACGTAGTATCCCCTGTATGCCAAGTGGTTTCTGCCGGTAAGGTTCATGTCCTCGTACTCCTCTCCAATGTACTTCTCAAGTGCAAGGAAGAAGTTGATGTCCCTCAGCGACGTTATCGGGATGAAAGCACCAATGGTTCCCTGGATGCCCGTGTAGACAACCACATCGCTTCCACCAATGGCCACAGGTCCTCTGCTGAAGCTGGTGGGGATATCCTGCACGAAGAACTGGGCAAGAGTATCGAGTCTGTATGGAGCACCTTCCAAGAAAGACGGCTTGACAGTTATGTTGGCGCCGTAGGGGTCCTCGTCCGAAGCCTCAGAAACATCCTCGGGACACCTCGATACCCAGACATTTCCAAACTTGTCACCGCCGATGACGGTATCGTAGTCGAGCATGGTAATACTGGTTGTGGCTCTAGGAATAACGTCGTCTGCAAATGCAACAAAGTTGTTCTCCACAGGCTTGTAGACAACAAACTTAACACTCTGCTCAATGTCTCCCACAATGAGTCTGAACCCCTGGCTCTTGATCGAGACGATAGCCCTGAGTCCAGTGTCAAAAGCGCCGCGTCTCAGGAGCTGCTTCTGTCCGATGTCGTAGAGAACGAGCATATTCTTCACACCGACGATGAGTTTCCCTTGGAACTCATCCAACGCTAGAATAACGTTATCGGCTTTCGTGACATGAACAAGCTCCAGGAATCCGTTCTTGAGAATACGGTAGGTTCTCAAAGTAGCACCATCGCTCTTGTTGGGTAGCAGTTTCTGGTTCAGCGAAGTTGCAAGGACAAAGTACGTTTCTTTGTTGTTGAATGTGACCCTACAACAGCGAGTCACAGATTCGTTCTCCAGTAACTCGATGACCTGAGCGATAGAGTTGTCGGCCAGAGATATAACCTGTATGCATGAAGCCCACTTGCCCTCTGAGCGAGTGTATCCAAACTGCTGGTGGTAATCAGACTCCTCTTCGCTAAATGGAACGACCTGTTCGTTCCGTCCAGTGACCTTTGAAGCGGTGTTGTACTCGCTCTGGCCAACGTAAACGACATCATCCAACTGTTCTAGACATCTGGGTGTGTACTTGAGAGGAATAGCCTCAACGGAGAGACTGTTTGCAATATCATTGACGGTGAAGATAGTCAGTGTGTTTGAGTGAACTGCAATGAATCCATTTTCTGGACAGTCTTCACTCTTAAATCTGTGGATAGAAGTGAACGCAGAGCCAGCGAGAGGCACCGTTCTGGGCCCGGAAGGCGCCAGGAAGCTCAGATATGATCTGGATGAGTTCACGGTAACCATGGATTGGTCAAACGCAGAGACTTTTGAAAGCTTTACAGCCTTGGGTCCAGTGAATATGTTTCTTGGAGAAGATAACGCCCCCGTTGCTGGGTCAAGACTGATCTTGGAGTAGATACCGTTATCCAACCCAAGGTGGAGGAAGAGCGACCGAGTAGTATCTTCAATAGAGTCAACCATCCATGTTATGAGTGCATCCGTGGGTGAACCGCTCAGGTCCTCACGGGTCAGATACTCCAGTGTACTTTCTGGGTCCGTGCTGAGAATGCTTATGGTCTTGTCGTTGCAACCGACTGCAATAAACGGAGAGCGGAGCTTACCCTGGGGCACTTCGCCGAGAGATAACGAGAGTATCTTGGCAGATGTCTCCTTTCTATCGTTATACTCAATGAGCTGATCGTACTCGTCAGTCTCAAAGTACACCAGTTCTCTGTTTGAGAGGCCCACAACAACCTGAGTAGGGGTGGTAGAAGCAACCAGCACCTGGGTACCCGCCGGAGGAAACCAGTCCACAATCTTTGGATCTGCGTCGTCAGAGTAGGTGACGTGGCGTATACCACCTGGGTATACCTGAACCACAGAGGAGGTACCCACCAGTTGGACAGCAATGGTTGGGGAGTCCACCACAAAGCCGGTATTAGACACTTCTTCAACTGTTTCTCCGATGCTCAAGACCAGTGTAGCGTCTTCGAACGACAGCACAATGTAACTGTCATACTCATCGGAGGCGCGAATCTTGGTGGTCATTACCCTCTCAGCAGCAGCCGGAAGTTCACTGGACACCAGCTCTGTATACGGGAGTTCGTGTTTGGCAATTCTCAGAGCAGATCTGGCCCCAGTTCCCGTGGCACTGACAATGGTGGGGAAATCTGCCGCTCCATGGACCACTTTTGCATCTATCAATGGGTTGAGCGAGGAAAGAACGTCAACCAACGATAGGTTTTCAAGAGGCCTCACGTCAAAATGCACCTCTGGATCCTCAAGAACAGCCACATCGTCCGGGTACTCGGCCGAGTTCCACGTCCTATCATCGCCGTCACCGAGACCTTCGAACTGATACAGGTACTTGTCAGCGTGCTCACAATCGGCAAACAGGAAACCCGACTTGAAAATGACAAGTGACGAGCACACTGGAATCGAGTCAAAGTACTTTATCTGGATCGACCTGACGTCGCGGGTCTCTGAATCGTAGTCAAGCGTCACCTTGAACAGATCACCCGAGTCGCTCTGCAAGATGGCAAAGAAGGAGCCCTTCATTTTGTGGCATACACCAGCAACAATGCTGCAAGAGCTTGTAACTCTGGCTCTTCTGGGTATTGGTAGATAGTGTGTTCTCACATGCATTCCTTGGTACTGGATCATGTTCTCAGAGCACACAAGCACACCGGAGGGTCCATCGTTTCCTCCGGGCACCGGCAGCAGAAAGCTGGTGGTCTTTGCCACTTCCTGCGATGACTTGCGCACCACGTGGTTGAGACCGAGGTCAAGCTCGTAGAATGTGAGCTGCTTGGTGTAGTTCAGACCAGTGTCGGTGTGTATGTTCTTGTTCTCGTAGGCACCGTAATCGCACTCCACTGCAGCAAACACCGGATTATCAAACCCCACATCCAGCGACACCACGTCAAACGTCAACACTTTGTTTCTGTTGGCCTCCAGCGGCGATGATATCACGAGCTTGTCGCTGGAGTCTCGCCTCAGCGTGTACACCAGCTTGTTCCTCTCGATGGCAGCCACCATGGCGGCTCTTCCACGCGCATCAACGGCGATGTGTGCTCCCGGAGACAGCCTCCGCACTCCCGTCTTGAAATAGGGTTCGTTCTGGGCCACCTCGAAACGCATCGTCTTAGCGCTGAGCTGCACCACGGAGATGTTGCCGGCATCCGAGGTAATCAGCAAGCAGTCCTGGGCCGATCCAGGAGTCCTGAACATGCTCACACTCCTGATCACGCTAAAGCACTCGTGCTCCGCCAGCTTGACCAGCTTTCCCGTGTCTGTGTCTATCTTCCAGAGCTCGAGCACCGAGGAGTGGATGACTACCAGCTCCTGCCGGCGTTTGTCACCACTGAAGCTCCCCACGATCGACCGCACCGAGGCGGTCGGCGGCTTCAGCGTCAGGTGATATAGCGACAGCTGCGGTTTCAGAGCAGACATTGATTTGGCCCTTGTTTAACCCTGGAGCAGACATGTGATTGGTCACAAAGAGAAAGCCTCTGTGAAGAGTGCGATGCGCCGGGGCTGCTTAACCCTAAGGGCTTGTTTACAATTCGCAGGAAAAAACGACAACACGCGTTTATCCTCCTTCTCCTTTCACTTCCAGCATTTTATCGCGCAAGATGGAATCGCACATCACCGTCCAGGACGTGAAGAAGCACAAGAAGTTTGAGCAGGTGGAGCACTCGCTGGCGTTGGTGTTGCAGGAGTGCCAGACCTCGCTTGGAACACACAAGCGACTGCTGTCTGTGCTGCAGAACCTCTTCGAGAAGAGCGTGGCTCTGCGGGAGAACGAGAGGTTCGGAGAGAAGTTCTGCGATCTGCTCAACCGTGCGCTCATCATAAAGAAGGGCCAGACTGCGGTGGACCGCATCTTCCGGCTTGTGGGTGGATTCGTGGACGCCATCGAGAGGGCCAAAGAGGTGAGCGAGGACGAAGAGGAGCTTGATCCCGCCAGCTTCTTCGCAGATCAGGTCATCAAGCATCTGCTCCAGGGAACCAGCGCAAAGGACAAAGTTGTGCGCTACAGATGCTTCCAACTGATCGCGATCTTTGTGCACCACATGTCTTCTGTGAACAACGAGCTGTACATGTTGATCATAGAGCACGCAACTTCCAGACTTAGAGACAGAGAGGCCGTTGTGAGGGTACAGGCAATTGCGTGTCTAGGTGCGTTCCAGGGCTCTGTGGACGACGAGAATGACGACGAGGAAGAAGAGCTCGACGACCCTAGCAAGCTGATTCTCGAGTCCATGGCCCACGATCCAAGTCCTGATGTGCGCAAGGCCGCGCTCCTTCACCTCCAGAAGTCAGACAAGTTTAAGAACGCCATAGTGGAGCGTGCTAGGGACGAAAATGCCACAGTGCGGAAGTACTTTTACTCCTCGGTGGTGACCCAGCTTGGAGAGCTCGGAGCCAAGACCAGAAACGATATACTCACATGGGGTCTCAACGACAGAGAGGAGAGTGTCAGACTTACCGCAGAGAAGCTGTTCTGCTACACGTGGCTCGAGACAGCTGGCGGAGACTTTACCGTGCTGCTACAGAGACTGCACGTTACACAGAGCACTGTTGCCGAAACCGCGGTCAAGTGCTTTCTGACAAACAGAGCCGATTTCGTTGCCAAGGTCAACCTCCAGGAAGCTGTGTGGAAGAACCTGACTCCCGAAACTGCACTTTTCAACAGAGTGTACTACAACTACTGCGTTGAGAAGAACATGGAGGAGGCCATCGACAAGAACTTCCCCGATCCTGTTGATATGGCTGAGCTCTTGCAGAAGTACTTCAAGCTGAGACTCGATACACCAGCTTTGCTCGAAGAATACAGGAAGATGCGCGCTGGCGGCGGGGAAGTCGACAAGCCTCTCGACATAGAAGAGGTAGACTATGTCGTTGACCAGCTGCTCAAACTGCTGATCGATTATGACCTGGTGGAAGAAGTTGGAAGACGCCAGATATTACACATTCTGCGTGACTCCTTGCGTGAGCATGAGCTCACCGATAACCAAGTCGAATCTGCAACCAAAGTCATCAAGAAGCTCGCCATTAGTGAGAGAGATTTCTGTCATATCATCGTCGAGATTGCCACTGATATCAGAGATAAGCTGGAAGGTGCTGGTGAAGCGGAAGAATCCCTCAACGTGGATATCACTGCAGACAGAGTTGATGACGATGACGACGACGACGAAGCCGAAGCCACGTTTGTATCTGCTGTGTCGAACCTGCAGGACCGCTCCATCGATGGGTCCGTTAGGGAAGAACCCGCGGCGTCCCAGGCTCCAAAGGATGTCCCTCTTGATGTTGCCAGGTACATCCTTGTGATACTCAAGTGTCTCTTTAGCTGTCTGGACAAGGAGGAGCGCATGTCGTCGCTGGACATTCTCATGTCTGGTGTTGTTGAACCTCTGTTCAACATCAAGGATCCCGAAGAGGGCGATGCCGAGGAAGACCAGGCCCTGAGACGCGAGCTTGCCGAACTTTCCCTCCTGTGTATTGCTGTTAGAGCTTTGCTCAACGTCGAGTACGCAGTGAGAGCGGCGTTCTACTGTTCTGTGGCCTTTGTGCACCACCACCTCGAGATGAAGATCATAGGTCTCAAGGCGCTTACGGATATCATTGCAGTGCACGGTACAGCCAATATCCTTGTGCTCCCGGGAGCTTCTCCCGAGCCCGAGGGATCCATGAAGGTGATTACTGAAAGCTCTTTGATCAAAATGTACTACAGAACGCTGAGAGATGACACACAGCCCGAGCTGCAAGCCGTTTCTGGAGAGTCTATTTTCAAGCTCTATCTTGCCGATGTGCTCACCGACGACGATCTCTTTGAGACAACTCTGCTGGCATGGTACAACCCAATCGTGAGCGCCAACGAGACTCTCAAACAGTGTCTCGCATTCTGCATCCCCACTTACTGCTATTCGCACATAATGCACCAGGAGAGGCTATGTCGTGTCGCGGGCGACGCGATCAGGCGAACATTTGCCAACTGGGAAGATACCAAGAACACAGTGCCGCCAAACATGGATGCTACTACTGTTCTCAACCAGATAACGGTGTGGAGTGACCCCACCAGGGTTGTCAACATATCAGAGGACGAACTGCAGGCCAACACCAACCACATCACCTTTGCGTCGAAGCTGTTGGAGTCCCTCTCCATGAGCGAGACCATGTACTCCAATTCGGCGTACCTGGTGCCCATATTGACCTCGCTTACCAAGGTTTTCATAGGCTCCAAAGTTGACAAGGATGCTCTTGTCCAGTTGCTGGAGTCTATCGAAGCGATAGAGAGTGATCTGCTGGAGGATAACAGAGCCTACAACAAAAACGCGCGTACCGCGGTTTCGACCTTCAAGTCCAGGCTAAGGGCACTGGTCGGTGACTACGAGGCTGCACCGGGAAGCGACAGCGATATCGAGCTAGACGAGAACAGCCACACGAGTGCAGAGATTGATCCAGAGAATCCAGAGGATGCAGAGCCGGAGGATGCAGAGCCGGAGGATGCAGAGCCGGAGGGAGGAGATCTGGATCTGGATCAAGCTGAAGAAGACGAGGAAATGTCCGAGTGATCAATAGGCTACTTAAGGTTCGTACCATTCAAAATACCCGACAACCAATTGGGCCCCATCGGGACGCACGGCTAAGCGTCCCCCGCGATTGTTCATGCGCGCCAAATGGGCTGCTCCGAGCCGAAGGGCCGGGTGACCCGGCCAAACGCTATAAAACCCTGACCTTCCGCTCTTTCGCTCCCCTCCTCTTCTCTCCACCACCAAAGATGCTGACGACCGCTGCCTCCAACGGTATCATCTATGCCACGTATATGGCCATGCTGCTCTTCGGAGTGGGCATAGCGTTCTACTGGCGGAGCGACAAGTCCACGTTTCTATCGTCGAACGGTACGAGAACGGGTCTTCCGCTGGCGCTCAACTTCATCGCTGCTAGTTAGTATACCCATTTTTCTTTTCCCCGTGGATCGTATATTCGCATGCATTTCTCTCTCTCTCGTCCAAAGTGGATCCTTCTGACATCTCCAGGTTCAAACAAATTCAACAATATTAGCTAGACGGGTGCTTGTTACAGGCTGAGATCATACCGTTGGACTCGAACAAGTTAATACTTGCGTGAGAATTACTTAGTATTGTTGAATATATCATCTACCGACCACTGCTCGTTGCTGGTGGTGTCCTCTGCTGGTGCTAAAGGCTGGTGCCATCACCAGCGCGAGCAGTGGTTCTAGAAGAACCGCCCATGTACTAACCAATCGCAGCTACGGGATGCGGTATCCTGACCACGTTCACCGAGGTTGCAAACATCTCTGGACTCCACGGTTTGCTGGTGTACACCCTCACGTGTGCCATCCCCATCGTTGCGTTCTCTCTCTTTGGCCCGATCATCAGAAGACGCTGTCCCGAAGGGTTTGTGCTCACCGAGTGGGTGTTCCAGCGCTATGGCCGGGTTTGCGCTTACTACCTCTCCGGTTTCACGATCCTCACCATGTTTCTCTACATGGTTTCGGAGCTCACCGCTGTTGAGTACGCCATTGAGGCGCTCACCGGCATCGACGCCACGCCATGTCTGATCGTTGAGTGTGTGGTGACGTCCATCTACACCGCGCTTGGTGGTTTCAAAGTTTCGTTTATCACAGACACCTGGCAGGCTCTGTTTGTCGTTATAATGATGGTGGTGGGCATCATTGCGTATGCTACCAACATCCAGATTGACGTGGATATCAAACGCGAGACTTACCACGAGCTCCTGGGGGCGAACAAGCTCGGTTGGATGCTCATGTACATTCTGTTTGTGGCTGTTTTGACCAATGATGCATTCCTGTCTGGTTTGTGGTTGCGTACTTTTGCCGCCAAGAGTGACCGTGATCTTTTCATTGGTACGAGTATTGCGTCTGTGGTTTGCTTCATCATCACTTTCCTCGTGGGCTTCACGGGAATTGTTGGTGTGTGGACTGGGGATTTGCAAATCGCCGATGAAAACGGTTACAACTCCTTCTTCATCCTCATTGCAGAGATGGGTACCTGGGTCAAGGTCGTCATCCTGATCTTCGCGGTGGCTTTGTCCACGGCCACGTTTGATTCTTTCCAATCGGCGATGACGTCCTCGATCTCCAACGATGTTTTCAGAAACAAGGTGTCTATCAACTGGATCCGTCTCATCGTCCTGATCATCATGGTTCCCTGTGTCGTTGTTGCCGTCAAGGCCGCAACGAGTGTTTTGCAGATCTACCTGATTGCAGACCTTGTGTCTTCTGCCATAGTACCGATCCTGTTTCTGGGACTCTGGGACAGGCTGTACTTTCTGTCCTCGTGGGAGATCATGGGCGGAGGCGTCGGCGCGCTCGTTGGAGTCTTCATCTTTGGTACAGTCTACTATGGCTCTGCCAAGGAAGGAGGAAGACTCTTGCTTGTTTGGAATGGAATCTACGACCAAGATGACTGGGGTCCATTTGGTGCCTTCATCATTGCTCCGTTCGGAGGTATAGCCATTGGATTTGCCATTCTGGCGATCAGATTGTCTGTGTTGAAGGTGTACTCGAACGCCACCGGTACACCATTTACTGCTCTGGACAAGCCTCCTCCTAGAGACACTGACTCTTACGAGGATTCCTTCGAGCGCGAATTGGAGGAGACTAGCTCCCCGAAGGACACAGAGTCTCTTAAATAAAGGCAAACAGTTTCACGTGAATCCATGCGGCGTAAGTCTGTAGTGCACACGACACCCTATAAAGAAAAATCTGAAGGCAAGACGAACGACGGCTATCTAACCCACACAAAGGCCCGTTGAATAAACATGGTTGACTTAGATTTGCATGCCAAGGCGGGCAAGGATCACTATCTGGCGCTCGGGCTTGAGGGATCTGCGAACAAGCTGGGAGTAGGGATTATACGACACCCGCTGGGTCCGCTGACTCCCACCAACAAGGCCGAGGTTCTGTCAAACATCAGAGACACCTACATCACGCCTCCGGGAGAAGGATTTCTGCCCAGAGACACGGCCAGACACCACAGGAACTGGGTGGTCAGACTGATCAAGCGCGCGCTGCATGAGTCGGGAGTGCGTGGGGTTGACATAGACGTTATCTGCTTCACACAGGGACCAGGTATGGGTGCGCCGTTACAGAGTGTTGTCGTTGCGGCCCGCACGCTATCGCAGCTGTGGGACATTCCGCTGATGGGTGTGAACCACTGTGTGGGCCACATCGAGATGGGCAGGGAGATTACAGACTCGCAGAACCCTGTGGTGCTGTATGTGAGTGGCGGAAACACACAGGTGATAGCATACTCGAGACAGCGGTACCGTATCTTTGGAGAGACGCTCGATATAGCCATTGGAAACTGTCTCGACAGATTCGCACGTACGCTGAAGATCTCAAACAACCCGTCTCCCGGATATAACATCGAGCAGCTGGCCAAGAAGGGCAAGAACTTTGTGGAGCTGCCATACACGGTCAAGGGAATGGACCTGTCCATGTCGGGCATCCTCGAGTTCATCGACAACCTTGCACACGATCTCTTCAAGGGAAAGAAGAACAAGCTGCTGCAAACGGCAAATGGCGACCAGATTACCGTGGAAGACCTCTGTTTTTCTCTCCAGGAGTGCCTGTTCGCGATGCTCGTCGAGATCACGGAGCGTGCCATGGCACACGTCAACTCCAACCAGGTGCTCATTGTGGGGGGTGTCGGCAGCAACGTGAGACTACAGGAGATGATGGCTATCATGGTGAAGGATAGAAACGGAAGCATATTCGCCACAGACGAGAGGTTCTGCATCGATAACGGGATCATGATTGCCCACGCGGGTCTTCTGGCGTACAGAATGGGCCAAACGACGAAACTTCAGGACACCGTGTGCAGTCAGAGGTTCAGGACAGACGAGGTGTTCGTCGAGTGGAGGGACTAGAGGGCAAGTCCAAGTCACCAGACCCCGACAACTTCCCCGCGGAAACAGTCACGTACATGAGCGGTCTGGGTCTTGCATTATACGTGTATTTACTTTTTCGAGAGGTATATCGTACAAATATGTAGTTTTGGCAAAACCGTTATAACGATGTACGGAAACTCTGACTTAACCGACAACTCTGTGGATTACCTCTTTTCTCAAAAACTCGAGAATCCTAGTATTCCGAAAAACATGAACGTCTTCTATAGAGGTGACATTCCACAGATAATGTCAACTGAGTAGCCACATAGCACCCTTGGCACGGTAGAGCTGACATGGAGCGAACCAGGCATAAAGTTCGCTGTGTCCGCCGCAGACGCCGCACCGCGAAGGGCGAAACACCCATTCGCTCCGGCTACGGCCGACTTTCAAAAACACATAGGACAGGGTTCAGGTCCAGGGTGCCTGCTATACTGAGGTATGTGTATGACGGAGAGTCTTCGCCCAGGGAGAAAGAGAGGATCGAACCTCCTGGTATCTTGTGGTGCTCAGTTTGGACCGAGGGGTTACCCGGTCTTGATTATCTTCTGAACAGAGAAGACGCGTAAACACAGCGCTTGTTCTTCTTCTCCGCAACGAGGATCGGAGATGTCGTTAACGGAAAACATAGAGTATTTGGAAGACAGATGCCGGTATGTCAACGGGCTAGAGTTCAAGGGCGCCGGGATGTTCACCAGGGCCAATAAATCGATTCTGGAGGGCCGCGACGTGCTGATCAAAGACGAGACGGGGAACGCCATGGAGGTCTACGACGAATACATGGCCAAGATCCAGCAAGACGGAGCGAAGGGTGGCGAGGTGTTCAGGATCGAGACCGACGATATACACGTGCTGTACAACTACACGGTGCGGGCGCTCGAGCTGCCGCTGAAGAACGGCTCTGTGCTCAAGAACAGGCTGGACACCTGCCAGGACGCGCACTCCAAGCTGCTCTCTGAGCTGGCGAGGCTCGAGATGCAGTCCGCGGCCATCGACGGCGAAATCGCGCTCGCAAATAGCTCTCTGCTGGGGCTTCCGTTCGAGTCGGCTGCGCAGGCCATCCGCTACCTCGAGTCGGTATAGCAAATGCGCCGTTCCGCCTCAATATACCTGTACCATTCTCCCTCAGTATACCCACTTTTAGCACTCTAAATGCAGCGCGCGCGCAGAATTCGGCGTGTGAAATTTTGTCTAAAACGAACCGCACGCATTTTCGCAGGCCAGGCACTACCGCAAGCCAAACGACGCCCCCCTCTTCTGCTGGGCTCGCTTTGTCTTCTCCCGCCAACACGAATCCGAGGCTTGTGGTTGGATTGATTACACGATATGAGCGACATGTCGTCTGGTTACGAGTACCTCAATGGATCCGGCATCTCCAAGGCGGTTGCCACCACGGCGTCTGTGCTGGTGAGCTCGGGAAACCGCTCGACGGAGAAGGCTCTGTTCCAGAACAAGGTGTTCCAGCAGGCTGTCAACGGGACCCTCAACACCAACACGTCGACCGCGCTTGTTGCGAAGCACGGATCCACCACAGAGGCTCTCTCGCTGGTGCGCAAGCACAAACGTGTTCCTCGCCAGCATAGGGCAAAGGACATAGCAGAGGTGCCTGACGATCTGCTTGCCGATCTGCCCGCCGTTGACGAAAACGACCCTACACTGACACCGTTCTCGTTGTTCCAGGGGTTCAACGCCGTTCTTCCAGAGGTGCAGGAGGTGATAGACAGGGTCAAAGAGGGCTCGTCCAAGCTGCTCACTTATGATTCCAGTGAAACCTCAGAAAACGCCCTTCCCAGAGGCATAACGCAGGACAAGATCAAGACCTCGCAGAATCCAAAACAGCTGAATGAGTTCAGGGATCAGATAAACTGGAAACTGGATCTCCTGGAGATCAGAAAGGGTCTGGCGTCTAGTGAGATACAGGAGATTGACCATAAGATAGAGAAGCTCCAGCAGATGCGCAACTCTGTGTTCCAGCGAATCTCCAGGTTTGAGCAAGACGAAGCTGCGCTGGAGAACTCCCTCAACGACATCGAGTACCGCATAGAGCTGGTCAAGGACGTCTCAGCAGACGATGAAGACGACGAGGAAGTCGAGGCCGAGGAGTCGTACGTGAGCATCAGCGGCGAGACCACAGTCGACGCCGAGGGAGACGATAGCGGATACGACGAAGACTCGAACCCATTGCTGTCGAAGTCCGTCTACGGAAAGCTACAAAAGGAGAGCCACATGATCAAGAAGAGAGTGCCTTCGAGGAAGATAAAGCCCACGCTACAGCAGTACTACGAAGCGGGAAGCCGCATCAGAGGCATCAAAGCTCACGAAGATACAGTGACGTGTTTTGACTTCGACCAGCCCTTTGGAACGATGGTGAGTGCATCTCTTGACAACACAGTGAGACTCTGGGACCTGAGCCGCGGTAAGTGCTTTGGACTTCTCGAGGGCCACTTGGCCAGCGTCAACTGTGTGCAGATGGAGGACAACATCGTTGTCACTGGATCGCTTGATGCCACCCTCAAGCTCTGGGATATCGCCAAGCTCAACGACGACGACAGCTCGGGACCACTGATGACGTCCTTTGAGAGCCACGTCGAGGAAATAACAACGCTGAACTTCTACAACACCACGTTGGTGTCTGGTTCTGCAGACAGGACCATCCGCCAATGGGACATGAACACCGGGCATTGTCTACAGACCATTGATGTTATGTGGGCCAGCAGCATGATGGGAAGCACCGCGGATATGTCGTCTTCAACCACAGACTGGCAGAAACCACTGTTGTCGGGAACCAAGTACCCTTTCATCGGTGCCCTGCAGTGCTACGATGCAGCTCTAGCTACAGGCACTGCAGACGGTATAGTGAGGCTCTGGGACCTGAGATCGGGAGAGGTGATCAGACAGCTTGTTGGACACACAGGTCCGGTTACATGTCTGCAGTTTGACAACAGAAACCTCGCAACTGGATCTGCAGACAGGTCCATACGCATGTGGGATCTCAGAACAGGCGGTATAGTTGACGCGTTTGCTTACGACTCGCCAATCTCGTCTCTGCAGTTTGACGATACGAAGATAGTCGTTTCCAACGGAGAAAGTACGGTCAAGGTTTACGATCGCATCGAGGAACGTCACTGGACTTGTGGGCCTGGTGTATCCGGTGAATCTGTCTTCCCGATCAACTGTGCGAAATACCACGAAGGCTACATGATTGAAGGTAGAGGCGATGGTGCCATGGGAATTTGGGCCATCTGAAGTTTGCATTAATGTACATAGAAAAAGAAACATACTCAAACACATTCATCTTTTCGACCTGTTCATATCGTCAAGTTCCTTCTGTCTTCTCATGCTTGCCAGAATCGACGAAGATGCTATCGGTGTAGACTTTCTCGAGAAGATCGATGGTTTCTCTACCGGCGGAGAGACAGATGATCTAACAGAAGAGGTTCCCGATCTCACCTCAGTGGGTGCCTTGCGACCTCCGGTGGTTCTCCTGCCGATCTTCTTTGGATCATATCTGCCTGCTTCACCTGACCGGCCTGTCCATGTGGGCTTACCTATACCTGCCTTTCTGGTCTCAAGTCTCGATTTGCGCAGCGCTTCCTTTGCACGCTCGGCTATCTTGGTAGCCTCTCTATCCGCAACAACCTGGTCATGAGAGGACTCCATGATTGCGTCGTGCTGAAGCGCCGAATGAACGCCTGTTTCGTTGAACAGGTCTGCCATGATCGACGATTCGCCTTTGGTTTCATTGTCTTCTTCCTCGGGTTCCTCAAACTTTTGCACTTTGGCCACACCAGACACTTTGGTCTCGCCGTCGAAATTTTGTTCAGCGCCTTCGAACATGTCACCTGTCTCCGTACCTCTGATGTCCTGATCACCAAGAGAAAACAGATCGTGCAGGTCGTTCATCTTGAAGAACCGCTTCTGTTTCGGATCTTTCAGAATCTTGTTGGTCAAGAACTGCTTGAATATCTGTCTGTGGTAGATCTTCTCCTCGATAGATCCTGCAATCATCAGCCTGAAGATGGAGACATCCTTCTTCTGGCCCAGTCTCCAGGCACGTTCTCTGGCCTGTACGTCAGTCGAAGGGTTCCAGTCTGGGTCATAAATGATGACTCTGTTGGCACCTGTAAGATTCACACCCAGTCCACCAACCCTCGTCGTCAAGAGAAAGATGGTGTACTCTGGATCCGTGTTGAAAGTGTCCACAAGTTCCTGGCGGTGTCCGATGGAGGTGCTTCCGTCCATCCTCAGGTACTTGAACTTCTTGTCTGTGTTATTTTCCGAGTTGAGACTTGCGAGAAACCGCTCCATGATGTTCAACATCTGCCGAGTCTGGGTGAATATGAGAGCCTTGTGGCCTTCCTTCCTCCACAGTTCAATCAGCATTTTCACCACTGCTAGCTTGCCCGACTTCTCTGTGAAGCCCTTGGAGGTGTCAGCCTTGAGAGTCTTCTGCAACTTGACGTCGACAAGGTCGGGATAGTTACATATCTTTCTCAGGACATCAACCCCAAACAGCATGTTTCTCTTTCTTCCCCAGATGCTCACCATCTCCTCGGATTTCAGAAATCTCTCGTACAGCACCCTCTGGTACGACGTGAGCTTGCAGAAGAGTACCATCTCGTTCTTCTTTGGAAGGTCCTTGGCAACGTCTGCCTTGACTCTTCTGAGCAGATAGGGCGAGATCAGATCTCGCAGAACCACCGCACACTTGTATCCGGCTTGTACTTGCACGTTGGTGGCATTGGCGTAGCCTCCCACGTTGATCGGCTCTGCAAACTGTTGCTGGAAGACGGGGAGAGTACCCAGTCTTCCCGGAAACACAAAGTCAAAGAGCGACCATAGCTCAACCAAGTTGTTCTGGATGGGAGTGCCGGAGAGAATGATCCTGTTGTAGGTCTTGAGTCTCTTGCATACCAGCGACACCTCACTGTCTGGGTTTCTAATCTTGTGACCTTCGTCCAGAACTGCGTACCCCCACTGTCGGTTCAGCAGTGTCTTTGAGTATATCCGCAGACCGGCGTATGTTGTCAGTATAACATGGCCCTTCTCGAAAACACGTTGCGTCAGGTCCTGGATCCTCATTTCGGTTTTGAGCGAGGCTGTTGACTTGCGCTCGCCCGGGTTTTCGTACTCCTGGTCCATCAGCATCATCTCAAGCTGCTGCTCCTCGTCCTCTGCAGACCGGCCGGTCTTGTTTGTGAAACCGGAACCGATAGAGTGCAGTATCACCACTCTGAACGCAGGCCACCATCTGTGGAACTCGTTGCTCCACTGGTTCAGGACTGTGGCAGGACACACCACAATCGCGGGCTTGGTGAGCTTGCCACTGTAGTGGAGACCAGCCAGGAACGCAATGATCTGGATGGTCTTTCCGAGACCCATCTCGTCTCCGATGATGCCACCCGTCTTCTGCGAGTAGAGCTCCCAGAGCCACTGCACACAGGTCTTCTGGTAATCAAACAGCGCTGGGTGTATGTCACCGGGAAGCCTGAAGTCGTCGTTCAGCACAGCATCGGCCACCGTGGGGTGGGGCTTGAGCCACTCCTCTCTGTCGTCGTTGTCGTTGTCGTCGTCTCTCAAAGCAGACCGCTTGGCCGCCCACGATGTCAGCCTGGCCTGGTACACGGACTCGTCACCGTCGTCCACGTTGTCGAACTTGGGCGCCTCTTCCGCGTCCGAGGGCTCAGAGTCCACCTCGATAGCCTCGTCGAGGCTCTCGTACTGGGAGTCGCCGTCCTCCTCCGCCGGCTGCCCGAACCCAGGCGCCCGCAGGTTCTGGTGGCTCTTCTGCGGGTCGTTGTCGTTGTCCTCAACCGAGAACGCCGTCGACGTGCCGAAAGCCGTGATCTTGCCGGTCCTGATCAGAAACTCCTTCTCGGTCTCGGTGGGCAGCTGCCGCGACCCATCCTCGACCTGGTCGGCGGTGCCGGACGACTGCTCGATCCTGGCCTGTATATCGTGTATCTCCGACCGCAGCACCTCGATATCGTTCTGATCCAGCCGCCGGATCTGCTCCCGCAGCGTTGTCTTCTCCGAGATCCGGGTGTTTCTGTCCGCCAGCTTGGCCTCCAGCGACCGCTTTTTGCCCAGGAACTTCGCCAGCTGGTCCTGTGTCTTCCGCAGCCGCCGCCTGTCCAGCTCCACGTCGCGCTCGGTGATCGCCTTGTCTGCGCTCTCTGCAATCCGCCGCTCCAGCGAGTCTTGCTCCACCAGCTTGACGCCCAGCGACTCGAGGTTCTCGCCACCCGCGCGCGCAGCCATCGCCATATCGCCCTGGATCTGGTCTGGGGCCGCGGACCCGGCGCTCTCAGCCATATTTTCGCCGCTGTGTGCCATATTGGAAGCGCGGTGGGGAGAAAGGCCGGCGGTAAACGTTTTAGGGAAGGCCACAGCGCCACCCAGCCGATGGGGGGGAGGGGAGCCGATTTGGGTGGCGACTCGTCGCCCGCCGTTCTTCCCAGCGGCTAAACACAAAATGGCCAACATAGAGTGCAAGCTGGAGGCCAACCGGGCCCAGGAGCTGCGCGAGCTGCTGCCAGCGGTGGTGGAGCGCATTATCGGCCACGTACGCGACACCGACGCCGGCACGGCTGATATTGGCCCCCGCTTCGAGGACCCGCACCAGCTGTACAGCATCCTCGGGCTGGACGATCCCGCGCTCTTCGACCGCCCGCTGCTGGCCGGGTCTGCGGCCGACGTGTTGGGCGTGTTTGACGAGATCCTGAAGAACTCCGTCAACACCTGGCACCCCGGCTTCATGGACAAGCTGTACGCGTCCACCAACCCGATCGGCGTCGTGTCCGACCTCCTGCTGAGCATCCTCAACACCAACTCGCACGTGTTCACGGTCTCGCCGGCGCTCAGTGTGATCGAGAAGGCCGTCGGCCGCCGGTACGCGAACCTGTTCGGCTTCACGGGCCCCAAGGCCGGCGGGCTCACCTTCAGCGGCGGCTCGTGGTCCAACGTGACCAGTCTGCAGCTCGCGCGGAGCATCCTGTTCCCGGAGACGAAGATCAAGGGCAACTGCCACCGCTTCGCCGTCTACACCAGCTCCCACTCCCACTACAGCGTCGAGAAGGCGTGCATTCTGCTCGGCCTGGGCACCGACGGCCTGTTCAAGGTGCGGGTGAACGAGCGTGGCGAAATGGACACCGCCGAGCTCGACCGCGTCATTGCAGCGTCGGCCAGCGCCGGATACACCCCGCTGTACGTCAACGCCACCGCGGGCACCACGGTGTTCGGGTCCTACGACCCGTTTGAGGAGGTGGCCGCCGTCGCCAAGAAGCACGGCGTCTGGTTCCACATCGACGGCTCCTGGGGAGGCAACACCATCTTCAGCACCACGAGAAGCCACTACCTCAGGGGCTCGCACCTTGCCGACTCCATCACCTCCAACCCGCACAAGATGCTGGGTGTTCCCACCACGTGCTCGTTCCTGCTGCTGCCGGACGAGCGGGTCTTCCAGCAGGCCAACTCGCTGGCCGCCCCGTACCTGTTCCACAACTCGCTCGACAGCGACGACAACTTTGACCTGGCCGACGGCACGATGGGCTGTGGACGCAGAGCCGACAGCCTCAAGTTCTACCTCGGCTGGCGCTACTACGGCACCGCGGGCTACGCAGAGAGAGTCGACCACGCGTACGCCATCGGCGAGTACTTTGCACGCAGGATCCAGGACATCCCCGGCTTCAGGCTGATCTCCGAGTTCCCTCCGCCCTGTCTGCAGGTTTGCTTCTACTACAACCCCGAGTTCCGCGACAAGGCGCCGGAGACCGTGGATGCGGCCTCCAACACCAGCGCCACCCGCCTCATCGCGGGCAGGCTGCACGCCATGGGCAAGTTTCTGGTGGACTACTCGCCCAACCCGTCCGGCGAGCCCATCAAGGGCTGCAGCGGCGAGTTCCTGCGGGTGGTGTTCAACTCGCCCGTGGTGACCAGCGGCGCGGTGGACGAGCTGATAGATCTGATCCAGCATGTTTCGGCGTAGACACTATATACAGCGCAATAGACACTCCCGTCACGATTTCTGGTTCGAGTTGAGCGCGTCCAGCTTCTTCATCTCCTCCAGCGGGTCAAAGTCGCCGGACGACAGCCTCTCGTACTGCTCGTCGTACTTGCCCGTGCTGAGCGTGCCGTTTCCCCGGATGCGCTTGCGCATGTCGACGATCCCGCGCTTGCACTCCAGAAACGTGGCCAGCTGCGCCTTGCACAGGTCCGGCAGCTCGCGGGCCAGCTCCGGGTCCGTCAGGCACTTCTTGGGCTGGTTGCGCTCGATCATCACGCAGGGCGACCTCTGCAGACAGATGGCCACCTGTTTGAGCTGGTCCTTGCAACTTGCCACCATATTTGTTGCGATGGTTCAGAGCGAAAAGAGCAGCACAGACGCAGTGGCGAGGGAAGAAGGAGGAGGCGCCCGGGTTATGAGTGATGGATTTTTCCGCCGTGTTTGTGTAAGCGCCGGGCCCCGCTGGCGCTGTTCCGCCGGTAAACACGCATCATGACGCTGAACTTCCTGCCGGGCGAGCCCAACCGGGCGTACTCGGCCGTGGCGATGGCCAACTGGAACGCGGTGCCGATCTTCGCGTACTGCTCGGGCAACAACCTGGTGGTGATGACCAGCCACTGCCACCACCTGCAGACGGTGTACCTGGACCGCGACCCGCTGTGCGTGGACATCAACCGCGTCAACGGCAAGATCGCCATAGCGCTCGGCAACGAGGTGCACGTCTACAAGCCCGTGGTGCACAACCTGTACCGCTTCAACTTCGGCGGCCGCAAGGACGTGGGCGAGCTGGAGATGTCGTGGGGGCTCGAGACGGTGATCGCCAACGCGGACGACGGCTCGCCGGTCAACTGCGTGAACTGGTCGGACGTGTGCGACTCGTGGGACAGCGAGGCGGACGGCCTGGCCGACGACTACAACTCGGAGACGAGCTGCGAGATCGTGGTGGGCTCGGACCGCTCGCTGACGCTGTGGCGGCTGTTCTACAGGGACAGGACCGGCACCAGGTCGATCGCCAGCCGCCGGCTGTGGCACAAGCCGCAGGCCAACCCGGTGTACATGGCCAAGTTCTCGCCCAACTCCACCACCATCGCCAGCATAGGCTACTACGACACGCTGCTGAAGCTCTGGCACCGGGTCTCGTTCGGCATCGAGACCTCGGAGTTCGACGTGGCGTACCAGCGGCACCCGGGCTACATCACGAACCTGCGGTGGCGCGGAGGCACCAACTCCGCGGGCAAAGGCGGCGCCACCAGCGGCGTGGCCACGCCCGTGCGGAGCTCGGTGGCCCCGGCGGTGCCCTCGCGGAGAGCAGGCTGCGTGGTGGACGTCACCAGCCTGGCGACCTCGGTCGGCCCCGAGCGCGACCACAACGTGCTGTACGCGTACTCCGCGGACGGGTGCGTGCGCATCTGGACCACGTTCTTCGCAGACGGCGACTACCAGGTGCTCTTCAGCGGGACCGTGGACCTGTACGACGGAGCCCCCGCGCAGAACCGGAACCGCACCAAGTACTGTGTCTTCGTCGACAACGACATCGTGGACTTTGGCCTGCGGAAGGTGCTGGACAGCCTCGACGAGGCCCACACGCTCAAGGAGGCCAAGACCCGCAGGGCCAGCGTCACCTCAACCTCGCTGCTGGTCCCCGGCAGCAGGAGCAGGAGCGGAAGCACGGTGAGCTACTACAGGCAGCAGGAGGAGTACCTCTTGCGGCTGCTGGGCTCCAATCTCGAGCTGGCGCTCATCATCGACGAGAACGGCACCGTGAGCGTGTTTGGGCTGACCAACGTGTCGCAGATCGTCCCGGGCGCAATAGCACAGGTGAAGCTGGGCGTGCGGTCTGGCAAGCACAGCGGTTCGCACCCGGGGCTCATCCGGCTGGGCGACAACTGCATGCCCAGGAGCGGCAGCAGCCTGTTCTTCCAGGACCTGTGTCTCGCCAGCGCGGCGAGCGCTGCCCACAAGGACCTCACGCTGATGGTGCACGATGTTGCCCGGGGAACCGTGCGGCAGGTGGCGCTCTCCTTCGAGGAGCTGTTCCAGTTCGAGCCGCTCACCGACCCCAACGGCACCGGATTCGTGACTGTGCCCGAGTCCGATCTGCTGTCCACGCCCAGCGACCCGGTCTCGATCGGAACGCTGGCACACAAGTTCACGGGCCACAACAAGTCCATCCAGAAGCTCGTCAGGTCCAACGACGGCTCGGCCTGTCTGTCAGTGACGAGGTTCTGCGAGTCGTACCTGTGGTACCCGATAACGCTGGACGACGGCAGCGTGACGCTGAGCCGCCGCGCCACGTTCACCACCGAGAGCCCGATCAGGAGCGCAATCGTCCTCCAGGGCGGCGACTACGTGGTGACGTACGCGGGCGAAGCGCTCACCTGCTGGGACTGCCGCACAGACACCACCGCCGCCAGCGCCAGCGCCAGCGCCCCCGGCAAGCGCGCCGTGCGCCTCTGCGCCGCGCCTGTGCGGCCCGGGGAGATCCTGTCGCTGCTGGTGCTGCCGGAAACCCACACCGTCCACATCGTGGCGGTGTATGCGGGCCTGGAAACCGAGTCCTGGGAGCTGGTGGTGGACGGAGAAGAGGGCTCGCTCAGGCCCTTTGCCGCCGAGCGCTTTCCCGAGATCCCCGCAGACATCCACCTTGTCGCGCCCGTGGACCCGGTGGGCTGGACCGCAAAGGTCAACCAGGGCTCGCCCTCCGAGCGCGACATGCTCGCGGTGATCACCAGAACCGGCACCGTGTCTGTGTACTCGGTGTCGCTGAGGGAGAACCGGATCGCGTGGCTGCTCAAGACCACTTTCAACACGGGTGTGGCCGACGCGGCGCAGATCAAGGGCTCGTCGCTGCACAAGCTTGCTGTTGTGGACAAGCACCGCCAGCGCCTCTCCGTCTGGGACACCCGGGCGTGTGTGCTGGAGTACGAGGACTCCGTGCTCAACAGCAGCTTCGCCAAGGGCCAGAAGATCAAGGACATCGACTGGACATGCACCGACTACGACCAGTCGGTGCTTGCCGTTGGGTTCAGCTCCTTCAGTGCTCTGTACACACAGCTGCGGTTCGACTACACCAACGAGACGCCCGCGTACCGCGCGATAAAGCTGGTCGACGTCTCCGGGCAGACCACCCACGAGATCGGCGACTCGCTGTGGCTCAAAGACGGCACTCTGGTCATCGGCGCCGGCAACCAGCTGTACGTGAGCGACAAGACACTGGACCCGGAGCACGACGTGCTGACACAGCGGGCCATGGGAACCATCCAGATCCACACCCACAACCTGTTCCATCTGTGCCGGGTTCTGAACGGGCCGCTGCCCGCGTACCACCCGCAGCTGATCATCCAGACTCTGTATCTTGGCAAGTTCAGGACCGTCGAGCGGATCCTCTGCGTGCTGGCAGAGACCCTGCGCAGGATCTCGCTGGACCCGGAGAGCGACCCTCTTCGCGACGTGGATCCCACGCTGGGTCTGTCCACCATCGACTTTGCGTCCGATGCGTTCAACACCCCGCCATCGGGCATCTACTCCATTCACGAAGGCTTGGAGAGCGAGCTCACCCCCGCTGTTGCACAGACGTTGCTCGAGAGACTGCGGAAGACGAAGCTGCCGTTCCTGACCGGCCACCAGCAGATCACGCTGGTCACCACCGTCGAGATCATCGTCGACATTCTGCAGAAGCACTCCAAGACGCTGGACATCAACGGCATGCGCTTCTTCCTCGGCGTCAGGCTCTTCCAGGTGAACCAGTCGAAGTCGAGCCTCCCGGGAGCCATCTCGATGCGCGACGTGAACTTTGCCCTCCACTCGGACAACAAGGACATCCTGTTCCACGTTGTGGAGTCGCAGGGAGGCGAGCGTCTCACGTGGTCCAAGGCCCGATCATACGGCCTGCCATACTGGCTCTCGGTGGGCAAGCTCGTCGAGCAGACCGAGCTCATTGCGAAGAACGAGTTCCTGGACTACTCAGCCAAACACGACGGCAAGAGGGACCCGTTCCAGTGCTCGTTGTTCTACCTGGCTCTCAGGAAGAAGCACATTCTGCAGGGTCTCTGGAGAACAAGCACAGGCCACCCTGAGCAGCAGAAGATGATGAGGTTCCTGGGCAACGACTTCAACGAGCCGCGCTGGAAGTCTGCTGCTCTCAAGAACGCATTTGCGCTGCTGGGCAAGCACAGATACCAGGAGGCTGCGTCTTTCTTCCTGCTTGCCGGGGCACTCAAGGACGCTGTGAACGTCATACTCAAGCAGATCGGAGACATCCCGCTCGCCATTCTCGTGTGCATATGCTACGAGGAGGCCGATCGCGGCCCGGTTTTGTCGCAGTTCTTGAAGGACCGTGTTCTCCCGGAGGCGATGAAGCTCGGTGACAGGTGGACTGCGTCTTGGGTGTTCTGGAAGCTGGGCAACAGGCCTCTCGCGATCCAGGCTCTGGTGAAGCACTCGCACCAGCTCGTCGATGACCCGCAGCTGTTCGGAGCCATTGCAACAGACACAGCACGCAAGCTGCTGGAGCAGAACGGAAACGGCGCAATCAGCCGGGCCATGGAGGACCCGGTGCTGTTGCTCATGTACGACAACCTCCGGTCTCGCAACGTCGACTACCTGCGCGGCGCTCTCCGACTCACCGCGCGCGAGGAGTTTGAGTTCGTGTTGCGTGTGTCCTACTACTATACACGCATGGGATGCGACTACATCTCGGTCTACCTGGTGAGAAACTGGAAGTTCATGAGTGCTGATGATGAGGGGGAAACGGCAGTTGAGATGCCTACGCCCGAGGCGTTCAGCTCCCCAAAGCAGGACTTCTCCAACCGGTTCCAGCCGCCTCCGGCGGCCTTCGTCGAGCCCGATATGAGTGCCTTTGACTTTGGCATGTGATTCAGACCAGCTGCTTGGCCAGATCCACCACCACCCTCCACTTTCTGGCGGTGCATTCCACCATACATATAGCATAGAACACGAACAGGTGAAAAATTACGCATACCGTCGATATGCCGTAGATGGAGTAGCTGGCAATGTTAGTCAAGTCTCTTGGGCTCTCGCGTAGCAACTTACAGCCCGTAGCACAGGTATCTGGCCCACGTGTGTTCAAAGGGCATCCACTGTACCATGGACAGGAACCCTTTGGAGAATACCTGGAGCTCGGAGTGCGCCGTATCTGCGTGCTGGGTGACATCTCGCACCATCGTCACCATGATGAACGGAGACACCACCCACAGAAGCTCAAACATGAGCCCTCTCAGGTTCTTCATTTCGTTTCGGTGTGCCATTGTGCGGAGAATCCGGGGCACCTCTGACCAACAACTTCTATGTGCTCTCCGGGAGTGCGGATATGCGGTGGTGCTATGTGGCGACTCCTCTCTATGTCTATGCCAACAGTCTAAGTCGTTCAACAGAAAGAATGCGGATCTAAGATCAAAATAGGTGGTAAACGGGCCCTTTCCCCCCCCCCCCCCCCCTCCCTCTTTAGGCCGGAAATCGTTTACTCCTTCGGGTAATTTTTCTTCGCTGTTCGGTCGGTTAATCCGAGATAATCCGAACCGCCCACGTTGATAATGGCATCGTCTACGGTGTTTTGGTGCAACGAGAGCGCCTGGCACATTGCGAGCGAACTCACATTGCGAGCGAACTCACATTACGAGTGAACTCACATCACGAGTGAATGCACATATTTGGGAGTTTTCAGCAAGGTTCTAGCAAGTTTCATGGGAATTCTCCAAAGTGTGGGGATACTTGCTAAAACCAAAACCCCTTTGGTTTTCCAGCGTTGCTGCTGCGGAGAACCAGACAGCAATCCGCAGAGTGCCGCAGCTCTCTACTGGTCTGTATACGTTATCAAGTTTATTCACCTGGCGGTTATATAGCTTATTTCTTACCAGACCTGTTGGTTGTTAGTATGTGCAAGGGTAACGCAGCTGGAGATACTCACTTCTTGATACCGCCTCCGATGAGAGGACCACCCTTGGCGGCCTTCTGGGCAAGCTCCTTTCTAGCCTGGGCTTCGGCCTTCTGCTTGGCCTTGAAGGCGAGATCATCCTCGTCGTAATCCTGCTGCTTCTTCTTTGGGGCCTTGAGAGCTGTCATCAGTTAGTATCCACCGTCTTTCCCGCTGCGCTGAACACGACACATACGCTTAGCTTTACCACCTTGACGACCAGACATTGCTTGTTGATTGACGTTGCTTCTTTGTAGGAGACGGTGGTGGTGAACACCAGCTAAAATTTCTCTTGACCTTGCGGTTACGAAGCACTTCCCACCCGGAAGACCCTCCCCGGAAAGGGCACCGACCCGCCTATGGCGACATGATAGCGGCTTGTGGGACGGCAAACACGGCCAAAAGCTAGTAGACTACCTGCCATGGGCGGGGGTACCCGTATGGAGTTGCTCGAGCGCCAGAACTTCAAGTTGTGCCCACAGAGGCCCGGCGGTTGCGAGCCGGAAATGGACCTCGGAACACAAACGGGCGCTGGCTCAAAGGCCTGACTACAGATCTCCGCCCCCCTGTTAAACGAATCCAGCGCACAATCCACATCAATCATGGCGGTTCTGACGTCTAACGACAAGGAGAAGATCAAGCGAGCCATACCGAAGACGGCCAATAAGATATTAGCCGCCGGTGTGGCCAGATTGTACATAGCCTACCCGGACCCGCAGGAATGGCAGTACACAGGGCTGAGCGGAGCCGTTGTGCTCGTTGACGATCTCGTGGGCCACACGTTCTTCCTCAAGCTGGTGGACATCGTGGGCCACCGCGGCGTGATATGGGACCAGGAGTTGTACGTGGGGTTCCAGTACAACCAGGACCGGTCCTTCTTCCACTCGTTCGAGCTGGAGGAGTGCTACGGCGGCCTGCTGTTCGAGGAGACGGGCGAGGCCTCGCAGTTCTTCAAGAAGGTGTCTGCCAAGGAGAAACACGGCTCGAAGCAGACCATCCAGAACAAGAACGCAATCGCCCTCAAGAAGAAGCCCGATGCCCCCAAGCAGGCCGGGCCCAGAGGCGACATGGGTGATCCCATCAACGCACAGCGGGTGCGGAGGACGCGCGGCCCGATATACTACGACGACGTTCCGCCGCCGGAGTGGCGCTCGTTCTACTCGGAGCTCGAAGCAATGGGCATCACAGAGGACATGATTGCCGACAACAGAGATTTCATCAAAAACTACATAGCCGAGCAGGGAGGACCCCTGGTGGGCCTGGAGCCGCCAATTCCAAGGAAGTACCAGTTCAAAGCACAGGAGCCTGCACAGAGGGTTGCATCTGGATCGTCGGTGGCCAAGAAGAAGAAGGCTCCTCCACCGCCACCACCCGCAGCAGCCTCTGCCGCAGCCGCTCCTGTTCCACAATCGTCCAACTCCTCGGACAACGACGCATACGACTTTTCGCCTCCCGAGTTCGAGCCTGTGAGCGCTTCACCTGCACACTCGAGCTCCGAGGTGTCGCGCGACTCAACGCCTGCTCCCTCAGCCCCAGCGACGCCAGCCCCCACGGGCCCAGTACACAAGGTGCCACCGGCGATGCCATACCTGGGACAGAACGCACAACCTCCACAGCCACAGCAGTACGGCCAAGCAGCAGCTCCTGCTCCACCCGCGAGAAACCTCGCTCCGCAGCAGAGACCAGTGCACAACGTTCCACCGCCTCCGCCTTCTAGAAACCCGGCCCCCGCGATTCCTGCCAGGAACGGAGCTGCTCCACCGCCACTGCCGCCGAAGGCTGCTTCCAGAGCTCCCGGTCCACCACTGCCCGGAAGAGCGCCTATGCCGCTACCGCAGGGAAGAACCGCTCCGGCTCCGCCTCCGCCCAGGAGGGCCAATGCTCCGCCCCCACCACCATCGAGAAACGTGGCGGCCAGACCCGTGCCAGTGGCTCCGCAGCTACCAACCTCGCCCAGGCCTCCACAAAGCCCGCAAAATGGTTACCCGCAGGCGTATGGCCAGCCACAGAGCCCTCAGGCATATGGCCAATCACACAGCCCATACCAGCCGCACCCGCAGCCGTACTCGCAGCCTCCGCAGATGACTCAGCCGGCTTCAATCCCCGTTGCACCACCGGTCCAGAGTAATATTCCCGCTGCGCCTGCTTTACCACCACCCGGAACCCTTGCAGCGCCCCAGCAGAACATTCCCGCTGCGCCTCCGATGCCTCTACAGAACATTCCTGCTGCACCTCCAATGCCTCAGCAAGGCATCCCTCCTGCACCTCCAATGCCTCAACAGGGCAGCATTCCTGCACCACCACCGCCTCCACCTATGGCCACGGCTGATGCTTCACCACCTCTTCCTCAGGTCGACGGCGGACGCGATGCGCTCCTTGCGTCTATCAGACAGTCAGGCCTGGGATCGCTCAGGAAGGTGGACAAGTCGCAGCTGGACAAGCCCTCTGTGCTCCTCCAGGAAGCAAAGGGCGAGCCGGTGGCACAGCCCTCGGGTCCCAGTGGGGGTCCCAGTGGGGGAGGTGGTCAGCCTGCGTCTTTGGCGGACGCCCTGGCCGCCGCGCTGAGCTCGAGAAAGAGCAAAGTGGCCCAGAGCGACGACGAGGATGATGGTGATTGGTGAAACCCAGTCGAGAAAAAGAAAAAAACGCAATGCAAGTGAAATAATTTACCCGGAAAGTGTAGCTCGTATATTTTAGAGGCCTTTCCGATCTAAGCGGCATTCGGGCCGCATCGCGGACATAAACACCTCGTATATTGGCCACGGGACAATGGTGGCGAAGAACGCTTGTCCAGCTTGACGCCAGAGCAAAAGCTAATTTGGACAGTACATGTTGGGCCCAAGTTCTATTAATTCGTGTATTATTCGCTGGCAAATCGTACCTTAATGCTCTCTGCTGTCAGCGAACACCACCCAAATAATATTAATCTCCGCCCGTTGCCAAGCAGGGTAACCGGAGGGTAACCAGCCTCCCGGAGAGAAAGAGAAGCTCACCCCGGGGCCGCGTCTACGGCAGCGGTAGCCGCCCCGCCCCTTTTCCCGCATATTATTATGGCAAATCCACGGTTGCAAAAACACAACACGAAAATAAATCTAGCCCTGCAGTTTTGGGGGTCGACAGTGCCGTTTCAGCGAAACAGGGCCCAGCTGGTTTAGCCGTTCGCGAAAAAGAAAAGATTAAACATTTGGTGCTAGAGAGCTGGCGGCACAATGACCGCCGGACTTAAGATCCCAACACCGGCGCGGGCGGGGGAGATCGCTCGGAGCAGGACCCCGTCCGTGGTGGGCAACCCTTGTGGCACCCCTAGAAACACGCGATAGCGTGAGGGGTGGGCCAGCGCCCGCACAAAATGAATGGAATTGTTGAGAACGAAATTTCAACGGCATGTGCGCAATACGGATTGGGAATTAGCAGCGAAAAAAATCGGGAAAAGAGCCACGCGAGCTCACGCAGATTCAACCAATGCGCTAGTCCCAAATGTACGGATGTTGCGTTCCGTCCGTTCTCGTTTAAACATGAGATTTTCGCCCAACCGCTGAACCCTTCCTGGTCCAGATTTGCTTAGATTTCACCAGATTCTAGCCAGATTCAACCCCTGGCCCACCAGCTCCGGGCAGGAGACCCTATCACGGATCTCCACCAGAAAACGCCTTCCAAAAGGGTTTGAGCGATCCATATGCAGCTTTCCTTTTTGTGTGGTTCGGTCCCGTTATCGCGGGTCTGGCTCCCTTTAAAGAGTAATTTTGTCCGCACTTTGTCGCATATTAAAAAGAAAGATCAATAGGGCCTCTCGAAAGGGGCAGGAAGGCACCTAATGGTAATAAATTTCGAGGGCCTCAACTCACCCGCATCACCGTGATAAACCACGAGTACGGATGAAATTCAAGGGTTTTCGTTTTGTGTTTTGTTTTTGCTTTTCTTCCCTCTCTTCTTCTTCTTCTTCTTCTCTTTCCCTGAAAAAAACAAGCAAATGACCCTGTCGCTGGTCAACCCACAGCAGCAAGAATCGATATGGATGAGTGGCAATGACGCAGATAGAATCCAACTCCCGCCTATAAGGTCGCTGCTCAACAGCGTCGACAACGCTGCGCAGTTACCCACGATGCTGCCCGAGCCCGTTCCCCAGCACCCTCTGCCTTACACATCTTTCTACTACACACCGCAGTACCGGACGGTGTCCGTTTCGCCCCGCCTCGATCGCGTCGAGCTCATTCCACCACCACCACCGCAGCAACAGCAGCACCAGCAGCAGCACCCTCAGCACCAGCCTCCGCCCGAGCTGGAGGACGTCCAGGCCGAGAAAAAGGAGAGCAGAAAGTACAAGTGCCAGACATGCGGAAGACCGTTCACCACCTCCGGCCACCTCGCCAGACACCTGAGAATACACACGGGCGAAAGGAGACACGTGTGTCCGTACGAGGGCTGCGAGGCCAAGTTCTCGAGACAGGACAACTGTATGCAGCACTACAAGACACACCTGAGGGTTTCTGGCAAGAGAGGAAAGAAGAGAAAGGACAAGGTGAAAACCGTCTGAGTCCCGGGCCCGCTGGCCACCATTTTCCATTTTCCATTTTTCACTTCTCGCTTTTCTGGCTTCTTAATAATTTATTCTAGGCGTTGTTTTTTCCCTATCCACAAAGTACCCACCTAAAGGGTCCGTATCTCGGGTACCGAGCGAAGGAATCTCCTCATTCTACTTGAAAGAGGGACAAATACTTTAGGCGCCGTACCCAATCCCCAAAGTCTTGGCTGGCCGTGCTACCGGGAACCACTGCCATTTAGCCGGTTGAGGCGTGGAGTTTATTTGGCAAACCCGGAGTATCGGTTAACACGAAACGTGGCCTCGCGCGCGGGCTGCTGGAGGGGGTAAACGAACGCACAAGGAGGCGATATCCGCGGCCGTGGCTCGGTGTTCTTTCCAATTCCAGCCCAAGTCCGCAGTGACTCAGGTCTGTTGAACCGGGATTGCGACTAAGACCGCTGAGCCCTTCTTTTCCCGCCGAGCCGGCTGGCTCTGGGTGGGCAGCCTGTGCAGGCTCGGATTTTGTCGCTCGTGCATCGCAGCCTATCAGCAGGGTGCCTCCCGCACTCCAGATCCTGCGCGCCGAACTGACCCGAGCGCTTAGCGCCAAAAATCAAAAACCAGGCGCATGTTCGCTCCGATTTTGCCGGGACACGCAAAGTTAAACCAGAAACCAAAAACCAAAAAAGATTACATAAGCACAAATTAAACGGGGACCGCACGACCCCGATGGACACAGAATGGCATGATTGTTCGTTCGAGTCGCTTAGGCGCGGTATATAAGGCGGGTGGTATTCTGAATCAACGCCGGAGCCACAGACCAAGGATGAACTTCAACGAGGATGAGCCCATCAAGGTGCAGATGGAGAGGTTGATCAGGACCAAGCAGAAGGAGATTGTCGCTGGGCTGGAGACGCTGGAGCCATCTGCGAGATTCCAGGCGGACTCGTGGATCCGTGGCAACGAGGGGGGCGGAGGAACCTCGATGGTGATCCAGGACGGAGCCACCTACGAGAAGGGCGGCGTCAACATCTCCGTTGTGCACGGCAGCCTTCCGCCACAGGCCATAGACAAGATGAGAGCAGACCACAAGAACCTGGGGGACAGCTCTGGATCCGCCAAGTTCTTTGCGTGCGGACTGTCGATGGTGATCCACCCGCACAACCCGCACGCGCCCACCACACACCTCAACTACCGGTACTTCGAGATCATGGACCCCGACACCGACGAGACCAAGGCATGGTGGTTCGGCGGCGGCTCGGACCTCACGCCCGCCTACCTCTACGAGGAAGACGCCCAAAACTTCCATCTGCAGCACAAGCTGGCGCTGGACAAGTACGATGAGTCGCTGTACCCCGAGTGGAAGAAGTGGTGCGACAAGTACTTCCACATCACCCACCGGAACGAGACCCGCGGTATCGGAGGCATCTTCTTCGATGACTTTGACTCCAAGCCGCCGCTGGAGATTCTCCACATCGTCGAGTCGTGTTTCGATGCCTTTCTGCCGGCATACCTGCCGCTGGTGGCCAAGCGCAAGGACCAGCCGTTCACGGAGAAGCAGAAGGAGTGGCAGCAGGTCAGGCGCGGGAGATACGTCGAGTTCAACCTTGTGCTCGACAGGGGTACCAAGTTTGGTCTACAGACCCCCGGGTCGAGAGTGGAGTCCATCCTCATGTCGCTGCCCAAGACAGCCTCGTGGCTGTACGACCACCATCCGGAAGCGGGATCCGACGAGGAGAAGCTCATCAACGTGCTCCAGAACCCCGTTGACTGGGTCTGATAACCCAGCCTAGATGTTAATAGATAATGACATGAAAAGAATCTGATTTTTGGCCGTAGCCCAATCAGCCTATCACATGCCTCGCAGGAGCACCCACGTGCGGCGCTCAACCCAGCCTCTGCGCCCTTCCCAGCACCGACTCCCCCCACTTATAGACCAGGGGGTTCCAGAAAAAAGCTGTAGAAGATTGCAGCACGTTTTCAGGGATTCGAAGAAAAAAAAAACACACGGGCTGGCCAACGTGCTCCGCGCCAGCCTCAATTTGGAGGAAAACGTGGCCCTCCCCGTGCATGAACCGCACGCCCTACTTTAGTCTGTGCGGAGACATTCGTATAAATACGCGTCCAGGCCGAGGACCGAGCTGTAGCTCCCCGTACGGCCCGGACAATGATCGAAGCACAGATCAGCGGCCAGCTACCGGCTGTGGTGGCATACAGCACACTCACGTTCGTTGCCGCATTCACGATAGCGAAGAGATACCATGGCAGCTTGTCAGCTTTCAAATCGCTGCTCCTGTTCTGCTGGGCGTGTTTTCTGAAGCCGTTCTCCGGCTCAAAGACCCAGCAGGCCGCACTCGAGTCCTTCTACAAGACCCAGGCCGGCGCATACGACTCCACGAGAAAGGTTCTGTTGCAGGGCCGCGAAACGGCCCTGAGCCTGGCCGCTGCGCATCTCCTCGGGAGAAGAGGCCTTGTCTGGGTAGACATTGGCGGCGGAACGGGCTGGAACATCGAGCAAATGAACAGGATCTTCCCGCTCAGGAGACACTTCAAGAAAGTGTATCTCGTTGATCTGTCGCCCTCGCTGTGCCAGGTTGCCAGAGAGAGGTTCGCCAGGCTCGGCATCTCGGCCGAGGTTCTATGTGTGGATGCCTGCGATTTCCAGATCCCCGAGGCGGGTGCGGATCTCATCACGTTCTCCTACTCGCTGTCCATGGTCCCGACATTCCACTCGGCCATCGACCACGCCGCCAGCATGCTCAACGACGGCGGGGTGGTGTTGTCCGTGGACTTTGGGGTCCAGTCCGAAGTCACGTCCGTGGGGAAGGTCAACACCGTCGGAGGAATGTACAACAGACACGTCCCGTGGATCCTGCGCAGTTTCTGGCGGATGTGGTTTGAGTTCGACCGTGTTTTCCTGGATCCCGGACGGAGAGACTACCTCGAGTACAGATTCGGCACTCTCAAGTCGCTCAACCGGTACAACAATTCTCTTGGTCGTATTCCCTACTACATATGGCTCGGTTGCGACAAGGACCGGACCCCAGCGCTCCTCCACAGAGTCAACGCGCTGGCCACCGAGTCGCCGTACCTCGCGCCTTCCGACACTCCTGTTCCCAAGAGCAAGGGATACGAGGCAGCGCTGTCCAACAGACAGAAACACCTCCCGTACCCTTCCATCTACTACCAGAACGACATCTGGCGGGTTTACTACGACGAGATGAGCCCGCAGTACGCCCAGTTCAGAGACCAGTACATCTACGCGTTCACCTGGGAGGATCCCCGCGAGGATGCCAAGATCCTGAACCTGACCTCCAAGGATACAGTGCTCGCCATCACGTCCGCAGGTGACAACATTTTGTCCTACGCCTGTCTGCCTGATCCCCCACGCAGACTGCACGGAGTCGATCTGAACCCGTGCCAGGGCCACCTCATGGAGCTGAAGCTCGCTGCTCTCAAGAGCCTGAAACGCGAAGAGGTGTGGCTCATGTTTGGACTGGGCAAGATCGACCACTTCCGGGAGCTGCTGATCTCGAAGCTCTCGCCGCACATGTCGTCCAACGCGCTCCAGTACTGGTTCTCCAAGGGGTACAAGAGCTTTGACCCGAACGGGGGCGGGTTCTACGACACCGGGTCCACCAGATGGGCCCTGCGCCTGGCAAGGTGGGTGTTCCGAGCCGCCGGGGTGGAAGACCAGGTCGAAGAGCTCTGCAGCGCCACCACCATGGAGCACCAGAGACAGGTGTGGGAGGAGAAGATCAAACCGGCCATCTTCAACCCGCTGGTGGCCAGACTGCTCATAGGAAACCCGCTGTTTCTGTGGAAGGCACTCGGGGTTCCTGCCAACCAGGCCCAGATGCTGGGTCCGTCCGTCATGAAGTACGTCATCGACACTCTGAGTCCGGTCATCGAGCGTTCGCTCATATCTGCAGACAACTACTTCTACTACCTCACGCTCAAGGGCCGCTACTCAGAGAAGAACTGCCCAGACTACCTCACCAAGGACGGATACCGCAGGCTGCACGGCTCCCCGCTCGACAGCATCCGTCTGCACACAGACACGCTCAACGATGTGTTTGAGAGAATCACCAGGGGCTCGCTGACCGTTGCCGTTATCATGGACCACATGGACTGGTTCGACACAGAGGGCTCCGAGTGCGAGACCGAGATCAAGGCTCTGTACAGTGCACTTGCGCCTGGCGGGCGGGTCTTGCTGAGATCCGCAAGCCGGGAGCCCTGGTATCTCAAGCTGTTTGAGCGCAACGGCTGCAAGTGCGAGGCTGCTGCTATCAGGGTCCCTGGCGAGTCTATCGACAGGATCAACATGTACGCCTCCACCTGGGTCTGCACAAAGATACCACCCAAGCAGAGAGGAATGAGCACTCTGGAGTTGTGAACTGTATTCAAGTGAATTGTATCCAAGTTTGTCCAGTAATCTAGAGCCATGGAATGCAACCAAGTTCGTATTTCTGCGTAACCGCCGAGTAGAGCACGGGATGAGCCGCACGGGGAGGAGTTCTGTATCCCTCTTGTTG
Organism: Kuraishia molischiana; assembly: GCA_024271875.1. NCBI lineage: Eukaryota > Fungi > Ascomycota > Pichiomycetes > Pichiales > Pichiaceae > Kuraishia > Kuraishia molischiana. Next base: position 96,684 of record JANBXH010000017.1, read on the forward strand.
GCGCATGTAGAACCCATTCAGGAACGCAGTACATCCGCCAGAGCGGGCATACAGCGGTGACTCTGGTGGACTCGTTCTGACGACTGGAGTCAAGGTCTGTGTAGTCGAACCTTGAGCCACCAGGCGTGCTATGTACTTGATGGGTACCAGCCAACGGTGTACTTAGTGGTGAATACCAGCCAATGGCTCTTCCCACGAGGTAAACGCACCAGCTCATAGGCAGAGTCGTGGTGAGGCATCAACAGTGTCCCATCTACGCGCCTACAGTTGGGGTGAAAAGTGGTCATCACGCGTTAAAATGTATATGCACCCGGTGAACACAGGCACCGGGGCTCAGTTCTCTCTCCACTGGTGCGAGCACTTGGTGCACTTGTAGAAGGTGGTCATGGGCTCGTCGGCCGACCTGATCTGCAGCTGGAAGAAGTACGCCTTGTCGTTGCCGCAGGACTCCACCGGACACTGCGTGGCAGTCTGGTCCACGTTGTCCCAGGCGCCATCGCCGCCCAGCACGTCGTCCACCTGCTTTCTGGGCAGCTCCTTGCGCTCGTACATCTTCAGCCCCACGATCGGGAACTCATACGGACACGTGGGACACGTGAACCGGTTGGCCGCCAGATCCTGCGACCGGGAGATCTGCAAAGTTAGTCAGCCGCCGTACCACAAAGCACGGGGGTACGTACCACAAGCATGTTCGAGCAGTACGGGCAGAATGTCAACATGATTCCGGTTTGGAGGATCCACGGAGCAGAAGCCCGGCCAAAAGGCCGCATCAAATTTTTCCTGTGCCTTCGGTTTGGTCACGTGGAATCAATCACGTGGATATGGTCACGTGGAATAAATCACGTGGATATGGTCACGTGGACAAACGGCCCAGGCGCCTTCCCAAAACGACACGCCACCGTCTTCCGCTCCAATCAGCGAGCAGCGCAATGGTTTCCGTGTCGAAGGCCAAGAGACTCGGGAGCGACGGGCTGGACAAGCACCGCGCGGCCAAGCGGGCGGCTCTGGCCGGGGCTCCGGCTCCGGAACCGCACGCGGAGGAGTGGCTGCCTGATCTCGTCCAGTTCGCCCCCCTCAAGGGCGGCGACAAGGCGCTCTTCCTCGACGGCTACGAGGGCTACTTCGAGCAGAACAAGCTCAAGAACCCGGAGTCCAAGGGCTCCATGACGAGCGCGGTGGCGCTGTCGCACGACGAGATGCTGCGGCTGACACAGGTGCTGAACGCGTTCCGGAGCGAGCACCGCGACAACCTCAAGCTGTTCTACGAGACGCTGTTTGCGCAGTGGTACTCGCACCTGCACGAGGGCCACAACCTGGCGTTCTACGGGCTCGGGTCCAAGCGGAGCCTGGTGCTGCGGTTCGTGAAGGACTTTGTGCTGCGCAAGCTCGTGGCGCGCGGCACGGACACCAAGGCGGTGGTGCTGAACGGCTACAACCCGGAGTCCACGGTGAGCGAGCTGATGAAGGAGATAGGCGCCATCTTCGAGCAGAACCCGCGCGACTACCCGCTGAACCCGCGGTCCGCCATCGACTTCATCCGCAAGGTGCTGAAGAACCGCGAGTCGCCGCAGCTGGTGGTGCTGGTGAACAACATCGACGGCGAGAAGCTCCGCTCAGACAGAGCGCAGGAGCTGCTGAGCCGGCTCGCGTCCATTCCGCAGGTGTGGATGTGCGTGACGATGGACCACGTCAACACGCCGCTGATGTGGGACGGCGGCGTGCTGTCGCAGTTCAACTTTCTGTGGCACGATGTCACGACGTTCGATCCGTACTTCATCGAGACCTCCTTCAGGGACATGCTGGCGCTCGGCAAGAGCTCCAAGTACGTCGGCTCCGAGGGCGCCCGCAACGTGCTGACGTCGCTGGCCGAGAAGGCGCGCGAGCTCTACCGCCTCCTGCTCCGGGTGCAGGTGGCGAAGATGCAGACGGAGGTCAAGAAGAGCAAGAAGCCCAAGGACAGAGAAAAGGTCATCGGCAAGATCAAGCACGGCATCCCCTTGCAGGAGCTGTACGACAAGGCCGCCGCCGAGCTGATAACCTCGAACAAGGTGGACTTCCGCGCGCATCTGGGCGAGTTCTGCGACCACAAGATGGCCGTGATCGCCAAGAACACGGCTGGCACAGAGTACGTGTACATACCGTACAAACTCGACGAGGTGGAGGAGCTCTGCCAGACCAAGTACTGAAAATACAACGAAACCAACAGCGTAGTGTGCTGCTTAAAATACAGCCGCAGAGTGGTTGCGCAGCCCTGGAGCCTCAGGCACCCGTTTTAGAATAGAAAATCCCTTGTTCCTCTGTTTGAGCAGCAAAGAACCCGCAAAAGACAAGACAAATGGCGACCAAACTGCCCAAGTTGCCGCCGGGAACGCTTCTCACCGTTGGCCAGCACACCGTGACGGTGGACCAATACCTGTCAGAGGGTGGATTTGCCCAGATATACATCTGCCGGATCTCTCCCATGCAACAGGGCACGGAGATAGCATGTCTGAAGAGGGTTATCGTTCCGGACAAGAACGGACTGACGCAATTGCGTGCGGAAGTGGACGTGATGCAGCGGTTGAGTGGCTGCAACGAGGTTGTCAAGTACTACGACTCGCACGCCTCCCGCATACCACAGACCGCCTCCTACGAGGTGTACGTGCTGATGGAGCTATGCCCCAACAAATCGCTGCTGGACTTCATGAACGCCCGGCTCAAGACAAAGCTCATGGAGCCCGAGATCCTCAAGATCATGTACGATGTTTCGCGTGCCATATACTACATGCACGGGATGAAACTCATCCACAGGGACATCAAGATCGAGAACGTGCTCATCGACGCCAACCACAGGTTCAAGCTGGCGGACTTCGGATCTGCGTGTCCGCCTCTGCGCTCTCCCAAGAGCTTCCAGGAGTTCCAGCTCTTGCACAACGACATACTACACCAGACTACCCCACAGTACCGGGCTCCGGAGATGATTGATCTGTACCAGCTCAAGCCCATCGACGAGAAGTCCGATATCTGGGCCCTGGGTATCTTCCTGTACAAGCTGTGCTACTACTTTACTCCCTTCGAGCACATCGGTGGAGAATTCGCCATCTTGCACGCGTGCTACCAGTTCAGCCAACAGCCCATCTACTCACAGAAACTGCTCAGCCTGATAGCCGGAATGCTCCAGGTCGACGCTGCGGCACGCCCCAACATATACCAGGTTGTCGTGGAGGTTGCGAAGCAGCTGAACATCCCAAAGGAGGAAATAGGACTGAAGGACATATACGGACAGGGAGACTTTGTCTTTTCGCTAGACCTGAAGCCTAAGTCCATGTTCCCCGAGCAACAGCAACCAATGGTGTTCCAGGAGGACTTGCAGAAGGAGGGATACTACCAGAGACAGTACGTGCCATCCAACGTACAAACCCCACAGCACACGTCTCACTTGCTCAAGGTTCCCAGCAGGACGGATGGAAAAAGCGATACCGAAGACGAGCCGTCGGGGCCAGAGAGTCCTCAACCTAGAAGTTCGCAAGCTCCGCCGGCTCAAGCCCCAGCTCATGCTCCACAAACACCACAGGTCCCACAGGCTCCACAGGCTCCACAGGCTCCACAGGCTCCACAGGCTCCACAGGCTCCACAGGCTCCACAGGCTCCACAGGCTCCACAGGCTCCACAGGCTCCACAGGCTCCACAGGTCCCACAGGCTCCACAGGTCCCACTATACACAGCTCCTGTATCTGCTCAGCATAGTTCCCAACCCCAACCGATTCACCACACCCAGTCTGAGCCGGCTAGGACTCACACTCCCACACTTGATCCCAGAGCAGCGTCTCCGTACTTGCAGCCACCGCAGATCGAAGTGCAGAAGGAGTCTCCTACGCTGGGATACCCCGAGTCCCCCAGTCTCGCAGCTACAAAGTACCCTGAGATTCTACTGAGTCCCTCTGTGTCTCCCATGGTTGGCCCCACGGTGCTGTCTACGTCTTTCACCGGAGACTCAGACTTCGCATTGCGTCCAGCGTCTCCCGCACCGCACTCACGCAACCCGTTCCCTGTGAACGAGAACACCAGTGTGGACCTCATAGACTTCGGCGACGAGGTGGTTGCGCCGAAACCAAAGAGAGACATATCCCACGAAGACCTGACCAAGATGGTCGAGGAGACCATCGAGGACACATAGAGTGAAAACAGAATAAACATCTATTACTTTTTCTTCTTAATCCCATAGCATAGAAAAAACCGAACCGGTAGAGATAAACGGCCGAGCGGGGATACCAGCCCCTAGCCCGCAGTATTCAGACAAGCACCGGCTTGGCAGCCTGGAAGTCGGGCAGGCAGCTGTACACGAGGTAGCCAACAACCACCCAGCTGACGGCCACGAGGGAATCTGCGTAGGGTTAGTCAGACGGAACGCGCAACAGAGCGGGATACGTACGGAGGAGGAACGCCTCGTTGCTGGTCAACATGTAGAACGGCAAGAGGTAGTAGTAGTTGCCAAAAAGCTGTTTGGGGTGCTGCATATCTTCTGTGCGTCTGCTTTGTCGTTGTTGCTGGACGGCAGCGCTTCAGGGGATGGCCAATCAACACGGAGCGCAAAAAGAAACAGGGCCGCGAGGTCGTGCGCCCTCACGTCACGTGAGCGAGTTTTAGGTTTTTCCGAGGAGCGCTTGGAGGCTCCGGTACAGTGAGATATTGTTTGACTATGATAACTTAGGCGCTAGTTTTCGTCTAGCTTGATGCTGAACTTGGCCTTGGAGTCCTTGTTTTCGCGTTTGACTCTGTTGTACATCAGCACCTTGGGATCAAACACAAAGTTCCAGATCACCATGCACCACGACTCGTGCGTGGGGAGCTCCTCGTAGAATTCTTTGGCCAGCTCGCGCAGCTTGGGCAGCTTCGACCACGCCACGAACGGGAAGTCGTGGTGCTCGTTGTGGTAGCCGACGTTCCACGTGAACACGTTGAGGATTCCGTAGTAGGAGTACGTCTCCACGGGCGGGACCTCGCCAAACTTGGTGTAGTTCTCGGGAGGGTCCAGGATGTAGTGCTCGGCGACGAAATGCCCGGCCGACGGGTGCAGGGAGCCCGCGAGAAAAGAGCTGAGCACAAAGTAGCCGAGCGACTTCCACCCCCAGCAGGTCACGATGAAGTAGTCGACGGTGAACTGCGCAAGCACGTTGAGCAGGTGGATGTAGGTGAACTTGATCTGGGTTATGAACATGGGCCGCAGAGCGTAGAAGAAGATCTGGAAGGTCGCAAAGAAGGCCTTGCCCAGCACGTTCGAGAGCACCACCGCCTCGTACCTGGTGGGCAGGTCCGTGTCGAACAGGTCGTCGCCAAGGAACTTGTGGTGCAACTGGTGGTATGGCTGGAAAGACGCGCTGTAGGGGATTCCGATGGGGATGTTCGCGAAGATGGCAAACAGCTTGTTGTGCAGCGGCCGCTTGAACGCCAGGTTGTGGCACAGCTCGTGGATCACGAGAAAGCAGTTCTGGTTGGCGGTGGCCCCGATCACATAGGCGGTGCCGAAGAACACCCACCAGTTGGTGCAGTCCCGCAGCAGATACGCCAGCGACACCTGCAGCAGCACCACCGCCGTGGAGATGTACTTGGTGAGCGGCTCGTGGCCGCACAGCTTGAGCACCTCCGGGTGCCTGGCGATGATGGCCTTTCTCCGTACCGCGTGTGGATCTTTCTCCCTCGTCCAGTAGAAGTCGAGCTGCGGCTCCACAGACCCGACGATCGGCGGCGGGGTGGTCTCGTGCACCGTGTTGGACCTCTTGTTCAGCACAGACATGATGGAAAGAAGGAGCAAAGGGGACGGCGACGCGAGGATCGGTTCATCTGTCGTTCAGCAAGATCCAACTCGGCTGTGTTGCTTATGTAATAAGCTCTCTCGTCCCACTTTTTGTAGTGTGCCACTCATTGGTCTGCGCACTCCCCAATCGACGAAAATTTCGCTCGGCAGAGAGGGAAGCCCCTCTTCTAAGGGCCAGCGGAACACACGCAAAAGGCCAATAAAACCCCCTCCGCGGTTATCCGTTTGCCTTGCTCCTCCCTTTTCCACCATGTTGTCGAAGAGAGTGATGAATCGTCTGATGCAAGTGGAGAGAATGTTCCATACGTCTGCCGGTCCCGTGAGACAGATAAACCTCGATAAAGTGGTGATTCCAGCGGCCGAGGCCAACGACGTGCTGTTCAGCGTCCAGAACGGGGCCCGGGTGGTGACTCTGAACCGGCCTGCCAAGCTCAATGCGCTGTCCACCAACATGTGCAAGCAGATCCTGCCCCGTCTGCTCGAGTACTCCAAGTCGGCCTCCAACTCGCTCATCGTGATCAACTCCAAGGTGCCCAAGGCGTTCTGCTCCGGCGGCGATGTCATCCAGTGCGCCAAGGACAACCTGCAGGGCGACTCTGCCAAGTCGGTCGAGTTCTTCGAGTGGGAGTACAACCTCAACTACCTGCTGGCCACCTACTCCAAGCCCATCGTGGCCATCGTGAACGGCATCGTCATGGGCGGCGGCGTGGGTCTCTCGGTGCACACCCCGTTCCGCGTGGTGGACGAGACCACCCGCTTCGCCATGCCCGAGACCAACATCGGCTTCTTCTGCGACGTGGGCACAACCTTCTACCTCAGCCGCATGGACGCCAACCTGGGCGTCTACCTCGCGCTCACGGGCGACGAGCTCTCCGGCATCGACGCCTACATCGCCGGCTTCGGAACCCACTACGTGCCCTCCCAGCGGTCCGCCGAGCTGCTCGAGCGCCTCAGTCTGCTCCAGGCACAGGAGCTGTCCAACACAGAGAGCGAGACCTCCACCACCGACCTGTACCCCATCATCAACCAGACCATCGAGGAGTTCAGCGACGCCATCCCCGCAGACTACCAGTTCAAGTACTCTGCCGAGCAGCTGGACACGATCGAGAGCTGCTTCGCGCTCAGCAACAAGTCCGTGGAGGAGGTCATGGGCAAGCTCAGAGAGGACGGTTCTCCGTTCGCGCTCGAGACGCTCGAGAAGCTGAAGACCAAGTCTCCCGTCTCGCTCAAGCTGTGCTTTGCCATGCTCCAGAAGTCCTCCAAGGCCGGTATCTACGATGCCATCAGCAACGAGCTCAAGCTCGCCGCCAAGATGATGGTTGACTCGTCCACCAACGACTTCAACGAGGCCATCCTGAAGAGACTCATCAACAAGAAGTCCGCCAGCCCAGAGGACAAGATTGCCAACTTCAAGTACCCGGATGTCGAGTCTGTTCCAGCAGACCTCATCGAGGGTCTCACCAGCACCACCGTGGTCAAGTCTCCATCCGAGAAGCTGTCTGCCACCTCTGTTGACCTCGACGACGTCTTCATCGACAGATTCGACAACATCTCATACATGGCATACCCACACCACATGGGTCTGCCCACACAGACCGAGGTGGAGCGCTACGTCAAGGGTTCCGACGACTCCAACCGCAAGTACTCTGTGACCCTCAAGGAGACCATCAAGTACTTCCAGAACAGATACAAGGACAAGACCGGTGTTGTGTACAAGGTGAAACAGATAGCCGACAGAAAGACCAAGGGCAGCGAATTCGGACACGAGTACCTCGAGTGGATCTGATCGCGTTCAAATATAACGAAATGTAAATAGTGCAACAACTTTGATCCAGAATGTAGTGTGACGATCAGAATCCACGGAAAAAAAAAATTTTCAGGCCCGGAACATTGGGGCGTGGGCCTTGAGAGATGACTCTTCGGTGCATTTTTTTTCTCTCCTTCTCTTTCTTCTTCTCTTCAAGACAAAACTAGATATTTATAACGAAGATGCCAGTGAGTATCGCTCTTCTATGCACTGTTTTCCGCGCGCCGATCGCTCTGCGTCTCTGCTTTTCTGGTTAGTCCCCCTCGGATGTGTGTCTGTTTTTATCTCCCGGAACAACTTTATCTTGACAGCACCTCAGATACCGGCACCCCTCCACACGGACCCGCCGCCGCCACCCACAGCTGCAACAGCGTCACAAAAGGTCATCCCCAATGGCTATCGCAAACGGCCTGTGTTCCCAGGCGAACAGCAGAAAAAAAATTTATGCGGCCGATCACGTGCGGTTAGCGCCAAAAGCAAGCGGAGATGGGCGCTTAGAACGTGTTACTAACGGCACCAGGTTGCTGACTCACCAAAGATGTTTATCGAAAACGAACACGTCGGTGATCGTACCAGACTCGAGGACTGGAGAATCAAGGGCTACAACCCGCTGACGCCTCCAGATCTGCTGCAGCACGAGTTCCCGCTCACCACCAAGTCTGAGCGTATCATCTACCAGGGCCGCGAGGACGCGTGCAAGATTCTGAACGGAGAGGACGACAGACTGCTGCTTGTGATTGGACCCTGCTCCATCCACGATCCTGCTGCCGCTCTGGACTACTGCGAGAGGCTGCACAAGCTCAGCGAGGAGCACAAGGGCGAGCTCCACATCGTGATGAGAGCGTACCTGGAGAAGCCCAGAACCACGGTCGGCTGGAAGGGTCTCATCAACGACCCGGACATCGACGGGTCCTTCCAGATAAACAAGGGTCTCAGAATAGCGAGAGAGCTCTTCGTCAAGCTCACCGAGAAGCTGCCCATTGCCGGTGAGATGCTCGACACCATTTCTCCGCAGTTCCTGTCGGACCTGTTCTCCGTGGGCGCCATCGGCGCCAGAACGACCGAGTCGCAGCTCCACAGAGAGCTGGCCTCCGGGCTCTCCTTCCCAGTCGGCTTCAAGAACGGAACCGACGGGTCTCTCAAAGTGGCCATCGATGCCATGCGCGCCGCCTCCCACCCACACCACTTTCTGAGCGTGACCAAGCCCGGAATCGTGGCGATTGTCGGCACCGAGGGCAACAAGGACACCTTTGTCATCCTCAGAGGCGGCAAGTCCGGCACCAACTTTGACGAGGAGAGCGTCAAGAAGGCCAAGGCCGAACTCGTCAAGGAGACAGGCATCGACGCCGACAAGCAGAGACGCATCATGGTGGACTGCTCGCACGGAAACTCCAACAAGGACCACAGGAACCAGCCCAAGGTGGCCGCCGAGATCGCCAGACAGATGGTCAGCGGCGAGAACGCCATCTGCGGGCTCATGATCGAGTCCAACATCTGCGAAGGCAGACAGGACGTGCCGCCCGAGGGCAAGGAGGCCCTCAAGTACGGCTGCTCCATCACAGACGCCTGCATCGGCTGGGACCAGACCGTCGACACCCTGCAGATGCTTGCAGATGCCGTCAAGCAGAGAAGGGCTGCTGCCTAGAATGTCCCGTTAGGAAAAGTTATGGTTTGATCTTTTTGCCTCGTGTTGTAGACCAGCGGTTTCGCTGTACGTAGCAGCTGGTCGGCGCACGTGACCCGTGCTTATCAGACGGGGTTCATGAGACGCCACTTTCGCCCCCTTACGATCTCTCTTCTTCCTGCCAGCCAACAGAACCACCGCAGCCATGCTGAGATCCAACTCTGCCGACACGACCGCGTCGAACTACGGGTCTGGCGGGTCCAACGCCTCGTCTGCGTCCTCGAAACTGCCCAAGATCGGCTTCTCCACACCTGTCAACCAGGGCGGGCTGTATGGCCAGCGCAAGTCGTACGACGAGTACGCGGCCGCGAACAGCAGCTACGCCTCCCAGCAAGCCAGCAACAACTACCAGGGCTCGGCGAACTGGTCCAGACACGGCGGGTCAGGCAACGCCGGCGCCAACCTCAGCCCGCAGATGAGCTACAGCCCCCTCGAAACCACCTTCCCGCAGTACGCGGAGAAGGACAGGAGACACCAGTGGGGGAACACCCCCACATTCTCCACGCAGGATCCGTTCAGCAGGGAGCCACAGCGCTACGCCCAGACGTACGCGGACGACGTTGGCCAGCTCAAGTTCGAGCTCAGCTCCAAAGACGCAACAGTGCAGTCTCTGCGCACGCAGATTGACGTGCTGCGTCTGCAGGTTGAGACCTCAAACACGGCGGCTGGTCCCAACGACCCGGCATCGAAGATAAGCATGCTCGAGGAGAAACTGAGAGATACGCAAGAGAGACTGGAGGCCGTTCTGACGGCTGTTGCACTGAACCCGAATCCCGGCGCTGCTACGAAGACGGGGCGCTACGATGAGCAGGAGATCGCACACAAGATATTCACCAAGCTGCGGATCCTCCACGATGAGAACGAAGAGATGTCCAAGATGTTGAGCTACGGGAGAGTCAAACAGAAGGAGATCCAGATCGGTTTGCTCAGAGCCGAGAACGAGAAGCTGAAAGAAAAGCTTAAGACGTACGAGGAGAAGGCCTCCTCGTGCTGAAAACGATAATCTGAGATTCATGTTGCTAGAATGTTACGTTTTGTTTTGTTGCATTGTTCTTCGACCCCCTTTTTTTGTGTGTGCCCTTTTATTTACGTGATATACCGTTAATATACCCATTAATTCTTTTCTACTTTCGGGTGAACACATACACATAGCCTCTCTTCTGCATATCTTCGGCAGAAGACACCTCGTCCGTAGCGACGACTTTCTCGTCGTTGAACAGAACCCACTGCGGGTTGCCGTTTACCTCCTTCTTGACAAACGCAACATAGTGACCTGAGTTGACACTCACCCCCTTGTGGCAGATCACCCCCGTCAGTTCGTACACTGGCTCGCCACCAGTTCTCGCCTCGAGCTTGCTGATGAGGTCCGATGGCTTCACCTCAGAGGGAATCTCTCCGTCGTCATCGGGGTTCGAGAACAACCATTCCACAGCTGCTTCGACGTTCCCCGAGTTCACAACAAGCGCTTTTGTGGCGAGCTTACCCGAGAACCCCATCCCGACAAGGTTGTCGACGTCTTCCGGTTTGGCGCCCGTACTTGACGCTGGCGCCACAAACGGATCGTCGATGTCTGCGTCCTCCATGTGCTGGAACAGCCAGTTCATGGCACTTTCAGAGTCTGAGTTGTTTGTGTTGAACAGAGCTCTCGTGGCCCTGTTTTCCGAAAACCCCATAGCCGTGAGCTGTTCCATTGCCGTGGCATTGGGCACGAATTTGTCTTCAGCCTCATCTTCAGGAAGCAAGGTCTCTCCAGCAAGCAAGCCCGGTGCCTTCAGAGACGATAGGTCGAGTGGACTGGTGAACTGGATAGGTACCTGTGTCTTGGTGGGAACCCAATTCTCAAGCTTGATCCTCTGTGGGTTGAGCACCAGTATTTCAGGGTAGGTGGCAAATCCACTTGACTTGATGGCAGTCTCGTTGGAGTTACACTGGGGACACTTGTAATCAATCTGTTCCTCCTGGCCAAACTGCCCCATAACCTGAGCGAAAGTAATTGGATCATACACCTTCTCTCCGTCAACCGTTTCGAAGCTCGAGTCTGCTGGAAGACTCACCACTTCCGAGAGCTCCTTGGAGAGTCTCACACCCCCACACTTGCTGCACTTGAGCTTGTTCTCGGTGACAAACTTGAAGGGCAAGTTCGGAGACTTGTCAACGTCAAAAATCTTGTCAATCTTGTCCGTGAGGTAGAGCCAAAACTCAAACGCATCCTGCTGTTTCATAGTGCAAAACTCCGGGTGGCCCTCGCCAATGAGAGACTTGAACCCAGATGGCTTGATACCCTTCTGGTACTGGACCTCCTCTGTGGTGGTTGTGTCTGGGACAGAGTATCTGCCGGAGAGGAGACCATCGCTGACTTTGTACAGCTGGGTCTCTAAATCAAGTGCCGGCAGTGGATTCACCAGGCTCTCATCTGGAACACCTTCTCCTCCCGATGGGAAAGCACTCTGGTAAGATGGCGTGGAAAACAGCACTTGGAGCACACTCGACATGTAACAAGAGTTTCCGAGGTTCTTGAGTCCAGTGAGACCTTTGCCGAATACAGGATCAAGGGAGCTTCCATCTGCCCTGTCCATCTTGAAATCCCATTTGACATTCTGCTCTATCTGCAGCTCGGTCAGGTTCTTCTCTGTCTTGACGACACTCTCGATGTTGATACCAAATGTCGCCAGTAGCTGGGACAGCTCCGGGACCTTGACCTCGTCATTGCACGAGTAGCAGAAACAATCGGCCGAGGTGGCGGAGAGAGAGCCCAGCTTCACAGCAACCGGGTGCTCGTTGCATGAGCTGTAGTGCGCTAACGCGTGAGAGTTGCCGGGGACGCCGCCGAACTGCTCCCTTCCACAGCCCAGTGCACCGCAGGTGATGCATATCCACAGGTTCTCCTTGAGCTCGCACTGCGAGCACTGCGTCAGGTCCACGTCGGCAACGGGCGTCTGCACAATGTCAAAGCAGTGCTGGCAGGGCACGATCTCCTGCTCCCAGGACTTGATCTCCTCCTTCTTCTCCGAGGAGGTTGCCTTGATGACACCGTCCACCACCGCGCTCAGCTCGGCAGGCACCGCACCGGTGCTGTCGCACTCCGCGCAGTACAATGCCGTCGACACGTCAAACAGGTCGCTCTCGGCCTCCTCCTTGATCTCCAGCTTGGCCATCTTCAGCGGCTGCTCCTCCCGCTGGAGCTTGCGCGTCTTCCTGTAGTTCAGGAACAGCGGGTGGTCGAAGATGCTTGCGTGTTTCCCCGTGTGGTTGAGCACACCGCGCGAGAACGACTGGAAGCAGTGGAGACAGATGTCCAAGCCGTCCGCGTCAAACGCCGTATCGAAACAGAACATGCAGTCGTCCTTGTACACGGCATCGGCAGCCGCCGGCGCCCTCAGCAGAGCGGCATGCTGTTGGATGTGCCCGCACGCCATTGGTTGATTGGACTCGTGTGAGAGAAACAGCCAAAGTCGCCACAGACTTGGCTCCTGCATGTTTGTATAGCGTGCACCAACCATAGTGCGCGCGCGGAAACTGTGCCGCACGGTCGTGGGTCTCCAAACGGGTGCCGCACCAGTCGTTGCTGTAAGCAGGGTAACCCCATGCTTGTTTGGAACTGACCGAAAAAACTCTGAGTGGCGCCAGGCCGGCGGCTCTTTTCTCGATGAGAAGCCATGTCGCGCGAAGAGGAGTCTGCTCGGGCGTTCAGGGAGGATGTCTTCGAGCACATGATCCTGCTGCAGGTGCCGTTCATAGAGAAACACCTGCGCAAGAGCCGAGGGAGGATGGTTCACGACATCGCGGTGATCTTGAAGCTGCTCGATTCCACACTGGACGTGGCGCTGGGCACCGGGGACCCGAGCGAGGTGATCATCATGTGGTCCAGTCTGTTCCTGGCGGTGTCCGCGTACCAGATCATCGTCAACGGCAAGCGCACGACGTATCCGTGGCGCGAAATGCAGACCGACGCGTGTTTCGATGAGGTGAAGAGCATGATGATGAGCAAGCACTTTGAGATCGCGGACTCCTTCCTGCTCGATGAAACGCCTAACTATGGCCACCTCTCTACGGGTGCACTGAGCTCGTTCGATAATCCGGACGAGGTTGACTAAAGGTATCTGCACAGAGCCAGTCCCAGTGCTGCGAAGTACATGCTGGAGGACGTGGTGGAGAGCTCTCCCTGCTCGCACCAGCCGTTTACAGGCAAGCAGTTGATGTACCTGCACCACTTGCAGCTGTCTGCAGACTCACCGCCGTTGTCCACATAGTTCTTGGTGAGCAGCACGAAGTACGCCACGACAAGAGCGAACGACACCACGCGTGCCACGCACCACGCGATGAACACCCATATACGCCGCTGGCCCTGTTCATCTCTGGTCCAGACCGGGTCGTCGAGCATAGCGATCCCGAGAAATAGCCCGGTGCACAGTCCTCCCACGTGCGAAAAGTTGTCCAACCCGGGGAGGAGACCCAGAACAACCATAACGACCACTTCGATGACCATTTCAAACACCATACACCAGTACATGCGTCTGGACACTTTGAAAGAGCCTAGGAAGTGCTTTGCATCGCCGGTCAGAGCAAGCAGCAATAGGTTCAGCGCAATGACACCCATGAGCGCGCCGGATGCGCCTGTGGAGGCCATCCCGGAGGGAGAGAAGTTCGCCCCTAATAGGAACCCTGATACACCGCATACCATGTACAGAACAAAGTACCTAGTGGACCCGATCCACCTCTCTATCTTTGACCCGAGGAAGATCTGCATCAGCATGTTTGACGCTATGTGGATGACACCCGCGTGTAGGAAGATGGGCGTGATCAGCCTGTACCACTGATTGGGCACGTAGTAGCCATCCTGCTTGGGCATCTGCGTCATGCCACAGAGCTGCTGTAGCGTGCATACGTCTCCCTGAGTCGCCGACGTGGAGTTGGCGCACGGCCACCCGAGGCCTGCCACGTTGGTGATGTCGTCTATCTGCGTCATGCACGGGATGTACCGGGCTCCCACGTTGATGAGAAACTCATACGACGGTCCAATCATCGGATTGAACGGATGTGTCTGTATGAAACTTCCGGTCTGTATGCGTGAACGGATGAGCTCGTACACAAACACTATCACCTGTATGGCGGTGAACGTGTAAGTGACGTATGGAATGCCTTGGATCCTGCATCCAAACAGAATAGCACGGATCCCTGTGGAGTATTCCGCAGGCTTGTTTCTGTGGTTCACAAGAGGAGCCTCCTCCTTATCGTCAAAGAACCCTGAAAATTCGTACTCTTCAATGCTGTTTCTCCGAGGTTCAGCGAACCGCCGACCGGGCAGAACCTCGAACTCGGCTCGCCTATCCGTGTTCATTTGTGTTCATCCGATGATTATCCGGTAATTATCTGGGTGGAGAAGAAGAAGAAGAAGAAGAAGACAAGGTGTCAGGGATTCCAATCTCCTACAAGGCTCTACTTGCGGCTGAGACGCGTCGCCGAGCCTCCTTTCGAAAACAGAATGGTTTTATTTTTATCTTTTGTGAGCAAAATTTCAGTTTTAAGTCACCTCGTTTCGTAGACGAAGTAGTGGAGACCGAGATACCCAATAACGAGAAACGCTCCAAACATACCTGCTAACCAGTACATGTCAAAATCAACAGCTCCAACGTCAAAGCCGAAGGTTGACAAAATGACGGCTCCGGGAACCGATATGTCAAGACCGTACTTGCGCTCCTTCAGCGTCAACCCATTGACCTCGTTGACACTCAAGGCCTCGTATCCGTAGTGGAAGACAGAGAGGCTCTGGATCCAGTCAATCTGCATCGGGATCGTTTCCTTGTTGATGAAGAGACCTGCAAACAGCAACGAGAACAGGAGTACCAAAACACCAATCATGGTAGCGGCACCGGGTTCCTTGACGAGAATGCCGATGATGAGAATCTCCACGGCAGTAGCGAGGTTGAACAGAACGAGAATGCCCACACACTTGAAGAACTTGTGCTCTTCCATGTTGAGACCCACCAGGGGATACACGATGGCCAGCAGAATGACGGGGGGAAACAAACGAAGTGGAATGACATCACACAGGATCTTGGAGATGTAGTAACTGAGCGGATGGTAGTAGTTATTGGAGCGCTCTCTGATGAAGACGATTCTCTCAATGGAGAACGAGTGCAGTCCAGTAAGACATGAGAAGCCAAACATCGTAAGGAGGAAGAAGAAGAGACCAAGTCTGTTCTGGAAGCCAGAGATGTCGTTGGACACGTCGTAGTAGAGGTAAGAGCAGAAGAATCCAATGATGATGGACAACATGTAGTGGCCCATCAGCAAACGTGGATTGCGGTATGCGTTTTTGAAGGTACGCGAGCAGAGGATGAACAGTTGCGTGACAAAGCCGGGCTTGACGTGGTCTGGATCGACTTTGAAGAACGAGCTGCTACCCGACG
This sequence comes from Kuraishia molischiana, assembly GCA_024271875.1. Taxonomy (NCBI): domain Eukaryota; kingdom Fungi; phylum Ascomycota; class Pichiomycetes; order Pichiales; family Pichiaceae; genus Kuraishia; species Kuraishia molischiana. The sequence continues at coordinate 112,379 of JANBXH010000017.1, forward strand.
AGTCATTGTCGCGTGTGCTATCCTCGTACGCAGACCGTAGGTCTTTTATCTGCTGTAGCACCTCCTCGGCCATCGACGACTTCTGGAACAGCGTGTTGATCGTCTTGGGCTTGATGAGCACCGTTGATGTGACTCGACTGTTCTTGTTCCGAACAACACCAACTGCATTGTTGTACTCGTCCCTGTGTACAGCAAAGTGTTCCCATTCGCTGGTTGGGTCGTCAATCACATCCTGTGGAACCACGGGAAGCGAGTGAACATCCTGTACCGTTCCCTCAAGGTCCACACCAGTGCTGAGAGCATCAGCGGATGGAAGCTTCTCCTCAGAGGTGATGTCGATAAGGTAGTCTGCGATGTTGTATCCTGCGGGACACTTATATCCCTTCGATGTGAAGAACTCGTTGCACTTGAGCATTTCCCCAGAGTACACAATCTCACCATCGGATAGGAGTAGCAGCTTGTCAAACAACGAGACAATGTTGCTGCGCGGTTGGTGGATCGTGAATATGATGGTACTGTTGTAGTCTCTAGCCAGTCTCACCAGTGACTCAACCACGTTGCGGGCATTGTAGGCGTCGAGTCCAGAGGTCGGCTCATCCAAAAACAGAATCGAGGGAGAAGTCACCAGCTCACATGCAATGGCCACTCTTCTCTTTTCACCACCCGAAATCCCTCTTTCGAAATCGGATCCGATCAGCTTGTCCTTGATGTGTAAGATCCTCAACTCGGCGAGAATCTGCATGACTTTGGCCTGTTTCGACTTGAAGCTCATCTTGCTGGGGAGTCTCAGAAGTGCACTGTTCAGAACAGTCTCATAAACCGTGAGCGTAGGTATGAGGAAGTCCTCCTGGTCGACAAATCCGATGCTCTTCTTGAAGTGGTAGAGATCCTCTCTCGTGGTGAGTTTCTCTCCGTTGATGTAGAGCGAACTGCTCTTGTCGCCTCCTTTGTTCTTTCCGGCAAGGATGTCCAGCAGAGTAGTCTTACCAGCACCGGAACCGCCCATGATGGCCATGCACTCACCGCTCTTGACAACTCCAAATGCGTTGTTCAGAATTGGTCTTCCGTTGACGGAGTAGCTCACTTTCTCGAAGGAGAATATGGCCGGTCTCTCGTTCGCCAGCAGCAAAGCATCTTCGTCATCGTCATCGCCAAGAGAGATACCACCCGCGGCAAAAAGCGGAGACTTCGAGATTCCAAACACGGCTAGGCCTATCAAAGCACCACAGCCAGCCACTGCAGTGATTATGCTGGCCAGTTGACGCCACGATGCTGGAGGCTTCTCCGGTGACACGAAGCCTGGGATTTCACTCGAGTGCACACACTCTCCGGACTGACACTCGAGGGTGATGTACGGATCACCAAACACGTTCATGATGAGGTCGTTCATGCTCGGCTCAGAGAACTTGCACTGTCTCTTGGCCACATCGCACGAGAAATCGCCTGGGCCCTGGATTGTCTCTGTGAGGAAGTCCGATATGTCTATGGATCCGGCCTCTCCACACAGCATTCTATCTGGCAAACACTTGCAGGCCACCTCCTCGCACTTGTAGTGGGTGGAGTTCTTGTACAGGTCGTACTGGAAGTCACACGTGGACAATTCGCAGTAGAAACTCTCCTTCTCCGCAATCCAGAACTGGAAGTTGCACTCGGCACTCGTCTTGTTGCAGCCGAACGTCACCTGTGGCTTCTTGCCGTTCAAAATCTCGACGATCTTCTTGTTTGTCACATCGCACATCTGGTGCGAGTTGTTGATGACTATGCCCTCCTTGTAGCATGTGCCCTTGAGGTCTCCGGGAAGGAAAGAGTCGCACACAGCGTCCTCGGTGCACATGTTGCAGTTTATACCGCTCCATCCGTCTTTGCAGTCGCATGTGGGCTTGTCGTCTCTGCCAGGTCTGTTGACGCCGTCTCCAAGACCACCGCACAGCGGCTCCGAGCAATCGTCTCCGCCAAAGCCGGCCAGACACTCGCACTTCCCGGTGAACTCGTTGCATGTAGAGAACTGTTTGCACTCGAAGTTTGCGAGGTTACAGTTGAAACAGGGCGGGCACTTCTCGGTATCGTCTGGGAACTGCCCCAGTGCACTCGCAAGACAGCCCAGCGCCAGAAACACCACCAATTGCAGCAACCTGGGCATCATGCTGATTCTGGCTCGATTTATTCTTCTCTCGCTGTTGTTGATGGAGATGGAGGGGGGGCTAGCGATAAGGGTTCTCTGGGTTCTCTCTATTGGAGGGACAAGCACGTCTATATTAGAACCCTGCAAGCTAGAAGGACTGTCTGCGTTAACAAAGCTGCTTTCTCCCCGCCTTGATCCTTGAAAAGATGAAGACAGCAAGCGTGGCAGTTGGGAGGGTGGCACGGGGGGAGGAGAAGAAGCAGAACGCCGTCTTGAGTGGCATCCGGTTTCGGATAAATTGGTATCCGGTACACTATCCTGGTACGTTGCCATCTGCTTACCGAGCCACCATGGCAAAATACGACTTTCAAGAGGAGAGATTCTGGATGATTTTCAAGATAAGTATAAAGGCATAAGGGATCTGGCAAGTCAGTGGCTGAACAGCTCGTCAGATCGTTACATCGGTCGTTATGCGAAACAGGCTGTTCCGTGCGGCGTTCTGTATTTTGGGTGTCTTACTTCTTGCCCTCGCCGTACGCCTTGGTCTTGTAGGAACCGTTGAGGAGAATGACGTCCTGGGGTCTGTAGTCGAACTTCTGGGTGAAGAAGGACTCGAGGATGTTCTTGGTGCCCTCTGCGTATCTCTTCTGGGCGTCGAGCGTGGTACCAGAGTAGTGAGGGGTCATGGCATTACCGGCACCGTACTTGTTTCTCAGGTCTCTCCATGGGTGGTCTTTTGGAGCTGGTTGTGGGAACCATACATCGCCTCCGTAGCCTCTAAGCTGGCCAGACTTCACCGCAGCGGCAACGTCCTCAGCCACGCAGATGGCACCTCTGGCGGTGTTGATCAGCCAGGCGCCCTTCTTGAACTTGGAGAGCAGCTCCTTGTTGACAAGACCCTTGGTACCGGAGTGCAGCGGCGCGTTGATGGTGACAATGTCAGCCTGGGCAACGAGCTCCTCGACGGTGTCGACTCTTCTGGCGCCGACCGCCTTGGCCGCGTCCTCAGGAAGGGCCTGGTAGTCGTAGTAGAGAAGCTCCTTGGGGTTGAACGGAACCAGTCTCTCGAGCACCCTGTAGCCGATTCTTCCGGCACCAATGGTGGCAATCACCTTGCCCTCGATGTCGTAGGCATCCTTGGCAATGGCAGCAACCTCCCAGTCGTGGTTGATGATCTGCTCGTGTGCTGGCACAAAGTTGCGCACAAGCACAAGCATGGTCATGACAACGTGCTCGGCAACAGAGACAACGTTTGAGCCGGTCACCTCGAGAACAGAGATGTCTTTGTTGGACTTGTTGATGTAGTCGAGGTCGATGTGGTCGGAGCCAACACCGGCAACAACGAGCAGCTTGAGCTTCTTGGCCTTGTCGAGTCTCTCCTTGGTGATGTAGGCTGGGTGGAACGGAGTGGTGATGATGATGTCGGCGTCGGGAATGTTCTTCTCGAGCTCCGAGGTCGCACCCTCCTTGTCCGAGGTGGTGAACAGGGTGTGTCCCTGGTCCTCGAGCCACTTGCGGATGCCGAGCTCGTTCTCGGTGGCACCCAGGAGACCGGGCTCGTCTCTGGCGTGCTGGTGGGCGTCGTACAGAACTAGGACAACCTTCATGTTAGCGGTAAGTATGTTTTCTTTGCTTCTTTCAGTGTATAGGTGTTTGTATGATTGGATACAAACGAGCTGATACAGAAGAAGCAGTCTGAGGTCTGGAGGAGGAGGAATCGCCACCACTATATATACCCCACACGCTTGTAGCCTTGACCCATACTCAAGCAACTGACCGAGACAAAAAAAATCCACCAGCTTCCCGACGGGAAAGGGGTGTTTGGATCATCCCATTGGACCGGCGCTTACAGGGCCCGGCAGAATGTGGGGGTGCGAGGGAGGGGGCGGCGCTTGATGATGTGACTGGTGGAAAGAATAGCCTCCGCCTTACCCGTTTGGGCTCCGCCTTACTCTGTGATTGGTTTAGACATCGCGGAGATGCCGGGTGATTGAAAATAGTGGTGGTCTATCGGACTCCTACGAGCCCGGCGCTTGGACGCGTCACTTGTCGCTTTTCCCCGGCGCCGTGGTATTGATCCGATTGGCGTTCCATGTAAGCATCAGGTCTTGCTCTTCTTTCCCGGGATTGCGCCTCCGTGCCGGGTTCCGATTTGATCAAGACTTAGGCGGCCACACCTGGCTTTTCGGAAAAAGCGGTTTCCCCGCCAATAGTGGTGAATCATAGTGGATTTTCTCACCGTTTTGAGATTTCTCATACTCCCCGTCTTCCGGCCTGTCTAAGCAGCACCAATTGCGACTACCCCGCGCAACCAGCCAAGGGAATTCTTAACCAATTGCAGTAAACCAGAGCTGAGGACTGTGCGCAATATCTTCTGGAATATCTTCGCAGTTTGCGGGTTAAACCATCGATTACATAATGAAGTCTCGGATAAAAAGTGTGGGGTAAAACTGAAAGCTTACATAATCACTCTTTGACGGTGTTGATAACTTCAACAACTTCACACTCCTCCAGTGGGGGAGGTGGAGTGTAGAAGCTGTTGCCGATCTTGCACCAGGGGGCCTGTTCGAAGAAATCGTCAAGCGCTTCGAGGGGAATTCCCCTGGTTTCGACAAACACCACGAAGACGGCACCCAGGAAGAAGAGATCGTAGCCGGCATTGGTGAAGTAGAACTTGTAGCCCATGTTGGTCATGGCAATGGGCAAGGTGAAGTTTGCCAGAAGCCCGAAGCAGTTGGCGCAAAGACTGAAGAAGGTGACACCGATGATCCTCAGTCTGTTAGGCCAGATTTCCGGCGAGTAGCAGTAACTGAGAGCACTCCACGAAATGGAGTAGAAACCTTGGAACACAAAGATCATGGAGACGGCCCCGTAGGGGCTGATACCGGTTCCGTCGTCTCTGGCCTTGATAAGACCACCCATGACGAAGAAGGCACACACCATACCGGTTGTTCCCACCATTGCCATCTTCTCACGCCCAAAGACGTCAAAGAGACGCGAGCCTACCAGGCACAGCAGGAAGGACCAACAGCCACTCACGATTCCGACCTGGAGCTTCTGCTTGGTGTCAGTGACACCGGCCTGATCCAACAGGAACGACTGGTAGTACGAGCAAACCGAACTGCCGCCCAGCTCCTGGAGGGTGGCCTGGATGACACAGCTCGCGAGACGACGTCTGTTGCTCTTTCCCCTGAATATGTCCATCCAGAGCTCCTTGGGCGACTCATACTTCTCAGCTTGGCACTTGAGGACGATATCGTTCACCAACGGAGACTCGCGGTCTTCGCCCTCGATAAGCGCAATGATGCTCCTGGCTTCGCCCTCACGACCCTTCTTGATGAGGTATCTGGGAGACTCGGGCGACCACATAACGAAGAAGCACGAGACCAGGGCAGGAACACCCTGGATGATGGAGGGGAGTCTCCAGCACCAGGTGGACTGGATGTTCATGGAGCCGTAGGTGACCGAGGAGGCAATGATGCCGCCAAGCGAGAAACACGAGAAGAAACAACCGAGGATGAACCCACGGTGCTTGATCGGAGAAAGCTCGGAGATCAGAACGGGAACGGAAACCGCTCCGAAGTTGAACCCGAAACCGAGCAGGATTCTTCCGACGACAAACATGGCGGTGTCCTGTGCAGCGGACTGCAGGACGATGCCGATGAACACAAAGGTGAGACCCGTCATGATGGAGGTGCGTCTTCCCCATGTGTCGGCAACCAGCTGCACGAACCCGATGGCCAGGATCTGACCGACCCACATACTGGCGGTGTTGAGGTTGGATGTGGCCGGGGTGATGCCGAAGTAGTCCACGTAGTAGGGAAGCGCATTGAGAGCGCCCATCATCATGGAGTCAAACCCAAAAGCGGTGGGGAAACTCACAGTCATGTACACAACGACCAGCATGAGCACCCCGCGGTGGCGCGGAACACGCTTCGATAGGTATGGGTACTTGTCGTCAGACATGATCGGCTACTTTCCAAGAACAACATGCCACAACATCGGCCAACCCCGTACTTATATGAGACCAAACCATCGATAAGATTATGCAGAGAACCTTTCTCGTGGAAGAAGTGTCGGGCGAGTCGTCGAGAAGCAGGAGATGCACCTTGGCGCTTACCGGATTAACTCCGGAGAAACCTTCGCGTGAGTTTTGATCCGCCGGATCACGATGGAATATGATAAACAGATAAGACGCTTATCACGGTCAGAAGAACGGTCTTCACCGCATACTCGGACAATGGAGCGGAGTTGACCGCAGGCTCGAACAATATCAAAATATGAGATCACCGCTTGATAGAAGCCACAACTTCAGCAGCGCCGCAGCGGTCGCGCGGGGGTTTCAGGTTTAGCCGGCCGAGCCGGGCAAAGACGAGAAGATGGCCGCGTTGTAAAGCAAACTCGTTTGATACGTGCGATGTGTCTACACAGGGCCAGTAAGACCACTCTTTGGCATATCCCGCATTTGAAGAAGTGTACCAGGTTTACTTAGCAGATTCCGCAGTTGAAGAACTGTACCGAGAACCGGGCGATGGCGAGCTTCTCGCCGACGGAGCCAATCGAAGAGGAGTCGATGCCAAACTTCGAGAGCAGGTTGTTGAGGTGCTTCTCTTTGTAGACCGCCGAGAGGAGCCCGGCAAGCACCCCGTCGACGTGATCCAGCACCTCGTACTTCTTGGTCAGCACCTTCTGCAGCTGGTACTCGATCTCCTCGGAGTCCGTGCTGTACTTGGAATCAAAGTCCTTGAACGCGCCCTTCAGCAACTCCGACTCCTGGAAGTCGATGTAGCTGTCCGGATACTCCTGGCCGAACTTGCCCTTGAACAGCACCACGTAGCCCCGGGCCTCGAGGTACTCGACCAGCTGCTCATGGCTCAGCTCGCGGAACAGCGTCCGGCTGGCTCTGGGCCGCAGAATGGGCACGTCCTTTACCTCCAGTGCGCGCGAGATCAGCTCGCTTGTGGGGACTCCCCTGGGCACCGCGATGTTCCGCAGCTCCAGGAAGAGCGCCAGTCTCTCGGGAGACCATCTGTTGCTGTTAGTTACGCCTGGCGGCGGCCACGGGATACGCACTTCTGTAGATAAGCCTTCGCGTCGGTCGTCATTGCCAATGGGTGTCGGGAGCAGAAAGGTGAACAGGCCAGGCGAAGAGGCCAGGTGTTGGTGAGACCCCTGTTAAGCCCGCGCCGGCGCATCTTTGCCCCGCGCTCCGGGGATCGGGGTTCTCCCCTTCCCGCATTGGTCCATAAATACACGGCGCGCTGGCACTCCGGTGTTCTTCCCTGGCAATTTTCCAGCGCCATGTCCACCCAATCGTTTGCCAAAGCCGTCCTGGAGGCCACGCCCAACGCGGGGCCCTGGGAGGCCTACAAGATCTCGCCCGCCGACCGCACCGTCTACCCGACCAAGGTGCACGCCACCGAGGGCGTCACCGAGGATGCCGCGAACCTGATCGGCAACACCGAGACGGTTGCGCGTCTCCGGGGCGCGGGTGCGGCCATCACGCTGGACTTCGGCTTCAACACGTGCGGGTTCTTCGCCGTGGAGTTCGGCGCCGGCTCCGCCGCGGGGCAGTCTGTGCACCTCTCGTTTGCCGAGTCGAACTACTTCATCGACAAGGACAACTCGGACCGCAGCATGGACTTCGTGATCGAGGATGGCACCATCGAGGTGCCGGTCAGCGAGGGAGTGTACGTGAGCCCCTTCGCGAAGCAGCGGGGCGCCTTCCGGTACATGACGATCTCCACCCGCAAGCCGGGAGACGTCTCGCTGATGAGGGTGTTCACCACCATGAACAACATGCCCAGTCTGGGCGCAGACCTGCGCAACTACAGCGGCTACTTCCACTCGTCGGACGACTTCGCCAACACCATCTGGTACGCCGGCGCGTACACCGTGCAGCTGTCGATCATCCCGACCGACACCGGCCGCCGCATGGACATCGTGTCCGAGGCGGTGGGCTGGGCGAACGACGTGCAGTGCGGGTTCGGCCCGGAGGTGCTGGTGGACGGGGCCCGCCGAGACCGCACGATCTGGGCCGGCGACCGCAGCATCTCGCAGCTCACCGAGTACCTCGCCTTCAACTCGGAGGCCAGCATCGACTCCACCAACTGGATGCTGGCGCACCAGACCGAGGCCGGGCGCTTCCCGTACGCGTGCCCGCCCATCTACGGCTACGGCAGCGACACCTACCACCTGTGGACGCTGCAGTGCATCCACTCGACGATGCGCTACAACTCGGGCTCTGTGGCGTGGCTGCAGCAGGTGTGGCCGCGCTACACGCTCGGCATCGCCATGATCTGGAAGCAGGTCGACGCCACCGGCGTGCTGAAGATCGAGGGGCCCTTCGACTGGGGGCGCGACTTCATGCAGGGCCACTCCACCGCGTGCAACTGCCTGCTGTACATGGCGCTCACGTACGGCGCCGAGCTGGCGGCGCTGCTCGGGGAGGCGGAGACCGCGCAGGACTGGCTGGCGAAGGCCGCGGGTCTCAAGACGGCCATCAACTCGTACCTGTGGGACGCGGAGGCCGGCCTGTTCAAGGACGACGACGTGACCGAGATCCGCTCGCAGGACGCCAACGCGCTCGCGCTCTACTTCGACGTGGCCACCCCCGACAAGGCCGAGAGCATCTCTGCAAACCTCACCGCCAGATGGACCCAGTACGGTGCGCTCGCGCCCGAGATGCAGAACGCCGTGTCGCCCTTCATCAGCTCGCTGGAGATCATGTCGCACACCAAGTACGGCCACCCGGAGCGTTCCTACGAGCTGTTCCGCACCATGTGGGGCTACATGTGGAACGCCCCCTACAGCGTGCAGTCCTCGCTGATCGAGGGCTACAACGGCGACGGCACCTGCAAGTACCCGTTCATCGGCTACGACCCGGCGTACATCTCCCACTGCCATCCGTGGGCCAGCGGGCCGTGCATCTGGATGACCAACCAGGTCGTGGGCGTGAACTTCCTCGGTCTGGACCACAGCAGCTGGAGCTTCGAGCCCGAAGGTGTCTACGCAGAGGGCGCCTTTGAGTTCGCACAGGCCGGCTTCACCTCCAAGACCGCCGGCTACATCACCGCCGGCTGGAAGAAGTACTCCAACTCCGTTCTGCAGCTTGTGATCCGGTCCCCCTCCCAGACCCCGGGCTCCATCGGCATCCCCATCAGAGACGGCCTCGCCGTGTCCAAGATCGTGCTCAACGGCAAGGAGATCAGCCACTCCGGCAAGATCTCCGACACCGGCAGACACACCCTGATCGGGGATCTCGCCGGCGGCGACTACGATGTTATTGTCGAGTACGCCTAAGACCAGAATATAACCTAGCAAATACAACTTATACAGTCCCAGCGCATACCCGTAGCCCGACCCCTCTTTGAGCCGCACGCGACAAAAAAGGCGTGGTGTCAAGCCCCAGTTTCGGTGGTGCACGAAAATCAAAACACAGGCTGCGTGGCGTGGCGCTTGTAAGCTGATACGCGATCTGGCACAGCGGACTGTGACGCGCCAATCCACGTCGTCAGTTGAAACTGCAGATCTCACGCAAACACAGCCGCTACTATGGACCCGAAGTCGGAGCTGCTGTCTTTCCCGGACGAGATGCCGGAGGTGGAGCCCCAGCAGGGTCTGAGCGGGCTCGTCAATACCATCAAGCTGATGGCTGGCGGCAGTGCCGCGGAGGACGACCAGCCCAGTGTGGTTGTGCACCCGGTGGCGCCGTCTGTGCCGAATGTGAGCCCGCTGGCGCCACCGGTGGCGGTTCTGGGCAGCACTTCGCCCACAGTGGCGCTGCGGAGCACGGAAGTGGAGGCCCCAGTGCCTCCCCTGAAGAAGGCGGACCCGAAGACAAGGCCGAAATCGCGCTCCACCCTCTCCAAGATCCTTGTTGATCCTGCTGTACGGCCATCGATCGATACCACCAGCACGGCGGTGTACGGCGTCAAGAGCCGGCGCGGAGTGCCGAGACGGGTGCCCAGCGTATCGAGTTCCACGCCGAGCTTCGACCCCAATTCCAGCGCTGGCAGCATCGGGTTCGCCAACTCGCGGGCTCACGACACAGAGTCGATCTCCAGCGAGTTTGCGATGAACTTCCTGTCGAACTTCTCCTCCAAGCGCGACGCTCCGGGCCTCGGGAAGGAGTACTGGCTCGACGACTCGTCCGCGGTCAAGTGCGGATCGTGCGAGAAGAACTTCAACGCCTTCAGGAGGAGACACCATTGCCGGATATGCGGGAAGATCTTCTGCGGAAAGTGCACGCTGTTCATTCCGGGCGACAAGTTCAACTACACCGGCAAGATGCGCGTGTGTGACAGCTGTCTGAAGTTCGCAGACCAGTACGACGATGCGACCGCCTCGAGCGACGAGTCTGTGTTTGATGAGACCCACAGCAGCCTGACGATGATACGTCCCACGAAGAGCCACGATTCCACGGTGCGGCCCAGGTCTATGACGCCGTCGATTCCAGACCAGCTGACCAGCAAGGAGATCTTTCACCTGCAAAATGGAGTGACGTCCAACAGCGAGACGGATCTGCCGCCGCCTCCGCCGCTGCCTCCGATGATAGCCATCCCAGCTACCAGAAAGGGCGAGTCTGTGGAGATCGATCTCGGTGGAAAGCCCACTCATGGCAACTCCGTTCACAGCATGGGAGGCAGACGGCCGCGGTCTGCCACTATGCACTCAGCCCACCGCTACGGGCAGATCACCTTCAACGACAACACCGTAAACGGTGGGTCACACTCGGGGAACAGACACAGGGACGATTCCAGTACGGGCTTCAAGTACTTCCAGCCGTTTCAGTCGCAGACAGATCTCGGGAGTCCACGGACGCCCACTCCCAGCACCGATATAAGGCTGGAGAAGTCGCCTATGCTTCCTCAAATTGACACCATGAGCATGTCTGGAGTCACTGCCGACGAAGATATCATACAGGACTCAGACGAGGAGTCGGACAAGAGCGACGGAGAACAGACGATGCACGCGTACTCCTCCATGATCATGGGGTCGTCTTCGAACATTCTCCCACGAAGCTCGTCGAGGGTGTTCAGTGGATCCTCTCTGCAGGATCGTCATTCGCGGCAATACAGACACAAGCACAGGACAGCAAACAGCTTCCACCGGATGAAGAACAGAAGGATGAGCAAGAGCATCTCCCGCGTTCAGAACAACTCCACCGCCTTTGATATGAACAACATCTTCCCGAGATCGTCGAGCGCCTTCAACTTTGGTGAGGCTGATGAGGATGAGGAGCAGCCGAAGAAGCAGTTCAAGGCTTCGGAAGAGTTTTCCTCGATTTCAGAGATACACGCGTGCAACCTTTTGCACCAACTACTCGTTGACAGGAAGATCGAGAACCTGGCAGTGTGGCAGACCACGCTGTTTGACGTTCTCAAGAAGATCACGGTCGTCAGTCCTGATCTGAGAAGCGGCGAAAGCTTTGACATTCCAGAGTATGTTAAGCTCAAGCGTATACCAGGTGCGTCCATCGAACAGACGGAGTTTGTGGAAGGTGTTGTGTTCTCTAAGATCTTGGCTCTCAAATCGATGAAGAGGAAGATTGACAATCCGAGGATCGCCGTCATTACGTTTCCCATCGAGTTCGAGGAAGGCCCCGAACTAAGATTGACGTCTCTGGACCCGCTTATCAACCAGGAGTCGGAGTATCTGGAGAAGCTTGTTGGAAGAATTGAAGCTCTGAAACCAGACCTTGTGCTTTCTGCTTCATCCGTGAACGGGTATGCCCTTGGACTTCTGGCGAACTCTGGAATTGCCGTGGCGATGAACATCAAGCCTCAGGTGATTGAACGCGTTGCAAGAGTGACCGGAGCAGACATAGTCACGTCCATCAACCGGCTGGCGACAGACCCCAAGTTGGGTGAGTGTGGATCGTTTGAGGAGAAGACGTTTGTGTCTGAGGGTGTGAGAAGGACGTACTTCTTCTTGACAGGGTGTTCCCCGGAAAATGGATGCACCATTGTTTTGAGGGGCGGAAACATGGAAGTTCTCAGACAGGTAAAAGACTGCGCCATTCTGATCTTGTACGTGATATTCAACATCAAGTTCGAGTCTGCTCTTCTCCGTGACGAGTTTCTGATCGCACCCGAATACAGGTATACACCATCAGACCAGTCTATCTACGAGACACCTATCAACGACTACCATGAATTCTTACGACTTCTAGAAGGCAGAATTCTGTCGTCGACTCCGTGGGTGAAAATGCAGCCTCCGTTCGTGCTCAATCAGCTCGAGTCCATAGAGCGCTCGATGACCGAGAACCAGGAACAGTTCACAGACTTTGAGCGTCAGTATGCGAAGATTTTGGAAATTGAGCATCCCTTGACGGCCGATGTCAACGACGACACAACTTCGCTTGAGACGATGGACGAGAAGGTATATCACATCCGGAGAGAACTGGAAGAGCTCTTGCACAAGTGGAACATCGTGGTTGATATCGACAAACTGCCCAACAGGCTAGAGGATCTACCTAGTATCGTCAGCTTCACCAAGGAGTCCAGAGACATAGTTCTCCAGTCAAACTTCAGCGGTGTGAAGAGACAATGGGAGTTGTTCTGGAACCTGAGAAACGCCCAGTTTCTGGATCCAGTCACCCACCAGAGCCTCGTTGTGCTCTATAGCATGGTCTCCACCAAGAACGCTACGCCATGCATAGGCCCTTTCATCCAAGAGCTGGACTATTATTGGGAGACAGATATGTGTCTCGGACAGTACATCGAACACGTGTGTCTTCACGCAGGTGATTTGTGCCCAGAGGGATGTGGTTTGGAGCTCAAGGACCATTACCGCTCGTATGTCCATGGCGGTGGCAAAATAGATGTCGTTGTTGAGAACTGTCCATGTCGTTTGGTCGGATGGGAGCACTGTATCCTCACATGGAGTTACTGCAAGGAATGTCGCACTACTACGCCTGTCGTTCCCATTAGTGACAATACCTGGAAGTATTCCTTGGGAAAATACTTTGAGATGAGTTTTTGGTCCCAGGAGATTCACGTCAATGGATCCTGTCCGCACAGTTTCTACCGTGATCACATCAGGTACTTTGGTCTTCAAAATCTCGCCGTGAGAATTGAGCACTCAGATATACAGTGTCTAGAGCTTGTACCCCCAAGATTCAAGATCATGTGGAAACCGGAGAAACTCGTGGAGCTGAAAATTGACGCGTTTGAGCAGGTGAACACAAAGGCACTAAAGTTTTTCGACAGTGTCTTGGAGAGGTTAACCAGGGTCAAAGTTGACAGTATGACCTTGGACAAGATGGAGGCCGGCCAGAGACGAATCGAAGAATTGAAACAGAAGCTGGAAGAAGAAAGGCAGCGTATTCGCGAGATGGCATACTCGATCTACAATTCTACCTCTGCGGACGAGCACTTACGCTTCAACTCTGTGATCAGAGCAGTACAGGAACTCTCTGTGGAGTGGGATTTCACTTTCCAGGAGTTCATCTCCGACTTCTTGCCAACGGAGAAGGATATCACAAGAATCACAGCTTTCCAACTGCGCAAGTTCTTCATGGATAACAAGGCAGAACTAGATGAGGATTCGAAGGATGACGATGCCAAAGAAGACGATGGAAAAGACGAGAAAGCCTTGGAGGGTGAGAAGTCCGAGGACCCTTCACAGACAAGCGACACGGGATCCTCTTCTCAGCCTAGAGTAAAGTCGGGAGTTCTGGAGAGAATTTCCCAGATCGAAGCCAAGACAAAGAGCGATGGCGATGGCGACGTCCTTGGTGACCTCCCTGTGAGCCCTAGCATGTCTCCCACGAAATCTCTTGTCCCGCCTATTCGCAGGTTCAACAGTTCCAGCGGGATATCCTCTGTTGGTATTCAGCCGTCTTTCAAGATGCCCATACCTCTCAACACAGAGTTTCAGTACGAGATGCTCAAGGGCCGCTCAGCTAGCTCCAGCGGAGATCGTGCTCACGAGAAACTGAGCAGGCTTGGTCTCGACGACAAACAAGGTAAAGTTAAAGAACTGACTGACCGTTTTGAAGAGCTGAACTTTCAAGAGCTGTCCAAGGCATTCGAGATGCAAAGAGAAATGGACAGGCGCAAGATGGATAGGCACAGAAAGAAGGCCGCGCCCGTTGGAGCTTCCAAGCCCGTTGTCAAAGTGTTCGAGAACGTTCAGGATGCTGTTGGTGAAGAAGTTGTGAGACCCGTTTCCAACCCTCACCGAAACTCAGAGGGAGACATCCCAGTGAAGGCACCTGAGGAGAAGCTGGTGTCTGAACCCATCGAACCGGAGAAGACATCCTTGCTCAAGACGCTTGCACATTTCTGGGCAGACAGATCTGCCACACTGTGGAAGCCTCTCGAGTATCCGTTGTTACCGTCCGAGCATGTGTTTGTCGATTCGGACGTCATTGTCAGGGAAGACGAGCCCAGTTCACTGATTGCGTTCTGTCTCAGCTCCTCGGACTATGTCTCGAAACTGGAGATGATGCGCAGTACGGAGCCAGAGAAAGCAGAGGAGATGTCTGTGCATTCGGATGGCCTGGGCAACTCAGATACATGCGAGGCCGAGCGTACCATGCTGAAGAAGACGGGTATCCACCTGAAGTACCAGTTCCAGGAGGGCAATTCGACGCTCTCGTGCAAGATCTTCTTTGCTGAGCAGTTTGACGCTTTCAGACGTCACTGTGGGTGCGATGTGAACTTCATCCAGAGTCTGTCTCGCTGTGTCAAGTGGGACTCCACCGGCGGGAAGTCAGGCTCTGCGTTCTTGAAGACGCTAGACGACAGGTTCATCATCAAGGAGCTGAGCTCTGTTGAGCTTGAGGCCTTTGTCAAATTCGCGCCCAGCTACTTTGAGTACTTTGCCCAGGCGCTATTCCACGATCTCCCGACAGTTTTGGCAAAGATTTTTGGGTTCTATCAGATCCAGATCAAGAACCCTGTGGACGGCCGCAGCTCGACCATGGATGTGCTCATCATGGAGAACCTGTTCTACGGACGCAAGACTTCGCGGATCTTTGACCTCAAGGGGTCCATGCGCAACAGACACGTTGAACAGACCGGAAGGGAAAACGAGGTGCTGTTGGACGAGAACATGGTGGAGTACATTTACGAGTCGCCGTTGTTTGTGAGGGAGCACGCCAAAAAGGTTCTGCGTGCGTCTCTCTGGAACGACACCCTGTTCCTGGCCAAGATGAACGTCATGGACTACTCCCTGGTGATCGGTATAGACTCCGACAACAACGAGCTGGTGGTTGGAATCATCGACTGTATCAGGACCTTCACGTGGGACAAAAAGCTCGAGAGTTGGGTCAAGGAGAAGGGTCTCGTGGGCGGCGGTGGTGCTGGAAAGGAGCCCACTGTCATCACGCCGAAGCAGTACAAGAACAGATTCAGAGAGGCCATGGAGAGGTATATATTGATGGTTCCCGGCGCTTGGTACATAAATACGAGGTGAATACGCGATCACCTACGGCACGATGAGGTGGTGGCGCAGCAAATGGCGGCACAGCCGTGGCTTATCGATAAAAAAAACAGGCGCGCGTTGCCACGGAATATCCGCCGCCGTTTCCCCCTTTGTTTTTTTTTTCTTAGTCCTATTTCAACGTCAACGCAGTGGATTTCCAACGGGGTCTACAATTAATCAAGCCTTGTGGATATCGACACAGTCCCACAGCGCCTCTTGTCTGTTTCATTTCATCTTGGATTTGATTCATCGCGCGCGTTTCAGAGAGAAATTCCACGAACGGGGCACAGTCTCGGATCAACTTTTGGTTGCTGCTCTGTTTATCCGGATCGTCTTCTGACCACTGCAAGCAAGCATGGGTTTCGGCGTCCACACCATCGCAATGGTGACGGAGCTGGTGGCCTTTGCGTTCCTGCTCATTGCCACACTCACGGTTCCCGTGACCACAAGTTTGTTTCTCGCCGATTACGACGGCTACCAGTACGGTGTCTTGGGATACTGCGAGGGATCGCGCTGTTCCTCGGCAGCTGCGTCTTACAAGCCTTCTGAGATTGGCAAGGGCAACGACTGGAAGATGAGTGGCAGCGCTAGGGACACCCTTGGGTCCATCCTTGTGGTAACGCCAGTTGCTGCGTTTTTGTGCCTGGTGTCTGTGCTCCTGCTGTTCATCGGACATTTCAGAGCATGCGCTGTCTCGGGAGCCTACTGGATCGTCACTCTGGTCTCTACCGTCATTGCGTTTCTCGCGTCGGTGCTCATCTGTGTTGTTGTGTTCCTCTGCTTCTGGCCACACCTCCAGTGGCCCGGCTACGTTCTCATCGGCTCAGCTGTGCTGGCCCTTGCGACCATCGTGTTTGCCGTGCTCGCCATGAAGTTTGCCTCGGATGACGTTGGCGGTTCTGATCTGACAAGCATGGATCCTCGAGAGGGCCACAAGCTCGACCTTCTCGAGAACTCGTACGACGGAAGCAGCAACAACTTTGCGGGCGGTGCCTTCAAGGGCCCTGCCACAGCTGCGAAGTCTGTCAACTCGTTCGAGGAGAAGAAGTCCATGAACGACTTCTCAAACCCGTACCAGTCCTCGTACAACCAGAGCAGCTCCTCTTTCAACCACATCAACAGGTACGAGACGAGTGTGGGTGTCGTTACAGGCAATGCTGTTGCGCAGACAGTCCAGAGAGTGGAGCCGCAGAGATCGGGTTACACCGGTTTCACCGCTCCAGTCAGCCAGCAGAACACCGGTTTCACCGCTCCCGTTCAACCAAGCGCTCAAGCTGGATCTTCGAGCGTTTCGCTGAACTCTGAAAAGCCCAAGCCGGTCATTCCCCAGATCGCCAATCCGTACGACGACCTGAACGACGATGTTGCTGATGTGGATGACGTGGACGACGACGACGAAGAGGTCATTCCGGTCACCGGTGACGGAGTCATTGCAGACGACGAATCTGACTTCACCAGCGTGTCACAGCGTGCTGCCAACCCACGCTACTACCAGAACCAGTCAGGTCCTCAGCAGCGTTACCAGGGCGGTTACGCTCAGTCTCCATACGGATCCGGAATGCCTCCACAGCAGCCGCACCCACAGCAGCCATACCTGCCAAAGAGCTCGTCCTACTACCCCACAAACTCGCCAGTGTTGTTACAGCAGCAGCCACAGATGCCGCCACAGCAGTATGCTCCGCAGAGACAGAACTACATGCCAGTGCAGCAGCAGCAACCGCAACAGCACCAGCCGCAAAAGCCACGGGTCACCGACGTTCTGCTCAACAACAACCCTGATTTCGCAGTTGGTGGCAACAGGGGTGTCAGGAAGTACGGTGTCACAGCACAGGCCAGAAACGGCGCACCACCTGCCTCGTCGCCTAACTACGGCAGGCGCTCTTCTGGCAATGGATATCCGTCTTTTGGCGCGCAATTCTGAAAAAAAAAAAAAAAAAAAAAAAAAAAAAAAAAAAAAAAAAAACACAAGGCGTTTTTTGTATTTTGTTTCCTTTTGATCTCCCAGGCGCAGTTGTGTGTTTTTCTACCTACGTTCCTCTTACGCTCGCTCGATTTGTATTTTTATAGTTCTTTTCATAACAGTCTTGCCTCTATCTCAGACGGTATGTCTTGTATTCCCGCAACACCGCCAGCTGTTGCGTCTGGTGCAGCGTCTGTTGCGTCGTCGTTTATGGGCTTCGAACCTGTGTCTGAACCTGTATCTGAACCGCTGTTCGGATCAGTCTTGGAGCCGTCGGAACCGTCATGTATGTAGTGATCTGTGCTGCTGGGCCTGCTCACCACGAGCATCAGCAGTAGAAACACCAACAGACACAGAAACATGATGATCTTGCATTTTGCAGTCTGTTTCTGGTACCGCTCTCCCTTCTTCAGCTGCTTATCGGCCTCCTTGAGATGCACAACCGTGTTTTCCAGGTTGTAGTCGATCCTATCGAGAATGGTGCCTTGGTCGATGATCATGTTCTCGAGCTCCTTGAAGATCGTCGACACCTCAATCACACCCTGTGCAATTTTGTATATCTCCCGTTCTCTCTGCTCTATGAACTCGTCCGTTATGGTTGACTGGGCTCCCTCCTGTTCCTGGAGCTGGAGCTGCTGCTGTGACTGCTTGAGTGCCTCTCTCGAGTACGACTCGATCTGCGCTGAGGACCCGGCGTCGTCGAGGTCGCCGCCCGAGGCCTGTGTTGTCGGCAGCGATCCGAAGTTCTCGTAGTCATCCTGCTTCAGGAACTTGATGTAGTTGTTCTGCATGCGTCTGAAGTTCTTGGACAGGTTCTGTGTCTTGAGTGCAAGGTTCCTCTTCATGTTGTCCACCATCGACAGCTCGTCGTTCTTCAGCTCGTTCCCGAACTGGATCTTGATCATCTCGAAGTTCTTGATCGCGGAGTATGCCTTCTGGAAGTCCCTGGTGATCGCAAAGGTCAGGTCGTCTATCTTCTGGTCTTCGGCTGTGGTATCGTTGAATCCGGGAAGCAGATTCTTCTTGTAGAGGTATCCTAGCTCCGATATCCTGGACTCGATCTCACCCAGTAGCGACTCCACATCAGCAGCGATCTCCGTGAGCGATGGAGGCAATTGTCTCATCTCTATCCCCTCTCCCAGCTCATCAACTTCGTCCCGGTACTCCGACCCAATGAGTCCTCTTTCTTCCTCGTTCGCGCTCTCAAACCGGCTGGGAAAAGACCTGTGCGGATACGTCCGCCGATAGGATATGTACAGGTTGGTACGATCCCGAAACATGGCGCTCGTGTGTTTGATTGAAGAGGAGAAGGCAGGCTGACAGCCTGTTTACTTTGCCACCTATCGGGAAAACTCACATCACGTGGCCCGGCTGTTTATCCGGGCTCCCACTGTATTGAACTGTTCTATTTCGTAAACTTTTGACGGCGGTTAATTATTTTAATCTTTTCAAAAATGCAAATGATTAGGGCTTGTCCTTTCTGTGCAGCAGGTGGCTGAGACTTGCGAAACTTCCTGTCTTCTTGGGCGACGGTGCCACATTGCCGAAACTGTGCTGTTTGGAGCCCAGCGATGGCCTCACCTTGTGCATGTTGATGGTGCTTATGGAACCTGTGGTTCTCTGGGTGGTCAAGCGGGGCGGCTGTGGCTCGACGAGACCCGCTGGAGAGTGAATGTGCGCAGCTTTGGGCAGCACCATGGTCGAACCGCCAACGTTGTTCTCGACCGTCGAGGTTGTGGCACGCGAATCTGTAGACGACAACAGCGGCAGTCCACTGACCGAGTCCGCATCGCCTGCTCTGACACGCGGAGAAGAGGGAACAGAGTTCTGCGACGAAGTGTTTGTGCCTGTACTCGGGCCTGTTCCGGTACGTTTCGGAGCGTGCGAGACTTTTGTCATCGAAAGGATGTTTGACGTCGACTGGTTTCTGGAGATGGCCGGAGACGAATTGGAAGAGGATCCACGAGACTTGGCCAACTCAGTACTCAAGCTGTGGGACTCGCGCGTACGCAACCCAATGTGCTTGGAGTGTCTAATGGGAGACGTCGACGGACGGATCTCGCTGTCTTCCAACTGGGCCTGTCTCAGTCTGCTGTCCAGTGCGTCGATGTTGAGCTGCTGCGGAGACGGCTCGTACGACGGAGTGGGCTCAACTATAGGAATGGCAGAAGACGACTTCAGAGCAGAGTTGTAGGATGGAACACGCGAGAGAGTGTTGTTGTCCCACGAGGGGGAATGTGCGCCAGAGACGATTCCCGAGTGATCGCCAAAGTTGGCCGTCGAGTTCACGCGCGAAAGGTGCTGGACCGGCGAGTACACGTTCGGAGACATGAGCGGGGCCATTCCCGGAGTGCCACGGTTGTCGTTGGAAGACCCGGCGTACGAGAAGTAGTCAACTTCCTGTTCGTCGCTGAGGCTGAAGGTGGGACGGGCGTTGGGTGTTCTCGCACTTCTCTCCAGGCTTGCAGAGGACGCACCTTCTCTCTGGCTGTGCAGCTTGGTCAGGTTCTCCAGCAGCTGGCTGCTGAACCTCGTTGAGTCCGCGGGTGACATGTTGAAGTCGCCCACGTTGGCGATACCTCTGACTTTGTTGGCTGCCAGGGTGAGCGAGGCGGTGCTGCCGTTGGGCAGAGACTGCGACAGCTGCTCCATCACAACGGGTGTTGCGGTGCCCGAGTTGGAGGGAGACTCGGCTGGAGACTGAATCTCGCTCCACAGCCGGTCGTAGATGTGATCCTGGTAGTTTGGAGGTGCCATGAGGTCCTGCGTGTTCACCGGAGGCCCCACAGGGTCCATCGAGGGCGTGAAATCGTGATCCGGCGCAAACAGCACGTCCTCGTCGCGGTGGACATCGACGGTGACGTCCTCCACGTTGACCACCTTGTTGTGGTCCTCGTCAACGTCGTGCTTGGCAACAACAGCCACAAACGGAGACACAAACAGCGACACGGGCAGCGTGGCTCTCAGCTCGGAAACGTGGCCGTCCGGGTTGACCAGGCCAATGCCAAACTTCAGCTTGTGTCTGACCTTGACGTAGTTCTCGATGTCGCAGTCCTGGGTCTGGATGGCAAGCGACGGCAGCAGCTGCAGAAAGGTGTTGATCTGCCACTTGTCCATGGACAGACACACCTCTCCGTTGTTGAACAGCTGGCCGTCGAGGTTGGGCTCCACCTCGGTCCACACGTCCTTGCCGTCGTCGTTGGCCGTGATCTTCTTGAGTGTCTTCTCCTGGACGAGGCGCTCGGCGGTGTGGGACCCGACGGTTCCGCAGTAGCTGTACAGCTCGATGAGCGAGATCTTGACGTTTCCGAGCCGGAGCCCCTTCAGCAGCGGCACCATCACGATCTCGATCTGGCACCGCGACCCAATGGCGGACGCACGGGTCGGAACGCTGATGGAGTAGTCCACCTTCTTGGGCCACGTGTTGTCAACAGCAACGCTCTCGGACAGCTCAGCGGCATCCGAGGAGAGCGTGCGCACCACCCTGATGTGCTTGGTGGTCATCAGGTTCGGGTGCGGTCTGCCCCTCTCTATGACAGCCTGCATCTTGTAGACGAGCGAGCACCCCGGGAGACCCTCGACCGATTCGGGTATGGAGCCTTCCAGCACAGTGGAGAACGGGAACTCGTAGTTGCCCTGAGGCAGAATGTAGCTGTCCGACTTACTGCTGGACGAGCTGAGCGCCGACAAGCTCGCAAACGACGACAGGTTGGTGGTCGACTTGCTCTTCTTGGCCAGGGTGTTCAGCGACGCCGACGACGAGTTGTTCGACCGCGAGATGCGGCCCGTCGTCAGACTGGGCATCGTTCCGTCAAACATCGAGTTGGCAGCGCCTCGGAAGTAGTCTGCGAGGTTGAGCGGGTCCCATTCGAACTCAAACATCCGCCGGCCGTACTTCATGGGGCGCGTGAAGTTGCCCCTGTTTCCGGTGAACGTCTCCTCCCACTTGAGCTTGAGATTCGCGTACAGCTTGAGGTTCAGCTTCTTGATGGCCATCGGCTCGGTCACCGACAGCACCACCACGCCTGACAGGTATGCAGACGGCGCCTCTGAAGGCGGTCCCTTGAACACCAATACATCGCTGTCCAGCGACGTGATGCGGATGTCAAACAGCGCCGTCTGCTTGCTCTTCTTGCTGGCACGAGGCATCGTCCCAGTGATTGATGTGTCTGGGGAGATGTGATGTGTCTGGAGGGTCGCGAAGGGGCTGAAGTTGTTGATGAGGCCAGAGAAGCAACCAGACCAAAGTGTACTTCCGGGTGCGATGTGTGTGGATTATAGCAGCAACCACACTTCACACAGGCAATATAATCCGCGCGCGTCGGTGTATTTCTAAAACGTTTCGGACCGAAAAATCGCTCACCAGCTCACACCGATAACCAAGATAAAACCCACAGCCAAAGGGTGGCCGGGAAAATTTTATTCCGGGTTTGACCATCGCTGCTTACGTCAGCGCGAAGGGGTCCGGGGCGCCTGTTTGGCCTCTCGGCGGCGCATTATTCGGATATATTCGGATATCTGTGTGTTTGAGCGAGCGCGGCTAAAAATGGCGTGTTACTATGTTACAATTTAGTCCGAAAAGCTATGTGTGCGTGGTGGAGTGGAGGCTGAGGTGCGTGACCAGCGGGCGTTTATCCGGATTAACTGTCAAGCACGCCTGGACTCGATCTCCGAAAACGCATCCGTCCACACACCCTGCCGCCAGGAATTTTTGGAAACCCGGGTCTGCCCTCCGGGCGCTCGGCCACGGGTAGCGCTTGTTGTGGAAGTAGAACAGTATCACGCCCAGGCTCCACACGTCGGTGGGGAGTGGAGCATAGCCCATCTGTGCGTAGGCCTCGGGCGCCAGGAACTTCTCTGAGCCACACATCCCGTACGACCTGTGCGCGTTGACCGTGGCGGATCCAAAGTCCAGCAGCTTGACGATGGGGCCCAGCAGACCGATGTTTGCGAACTTCAGGTCGCGGTGCGCTATGTCTTTAGAGTGAAGATACCGCACACCACACACAATCTGGTCCCATACCGGCAGCAGCGCCTCTGTGTCCGTTGCGTCCACGACAGAGTCCAGCGAAACCGGCACGTACTCCATGGCCAGGTACACCGGGCGTCTTCTCGGCAGCGAAACGACACATCCGCAGACGGCAACCACGTTCTCGTGGCTGAGTTGGCTCAGCACGAGGTACTCCTGTAGCACCCTATTTTCGTACTCTTTGCCCGACTCGTAGGGCTCTCTGTCGTTGAACGTCTTTACCGCAAACACGTCTCCGCCGCGCTTATACAGCTCTACCTTGCCGCTTGTGCCTGACCCAAGCACCTTCACCGCGCTGCCATAGCGCGATTTCAGACACGCAGCTGGTCTAATCGAGTGTACCACACCCATGGATCACTCCAGAGCGGAAAGAAAGGGGCAAGCGGTTTATCAAAACTTTTCAGATCACACACTACCCCACACTTTCGTGGCGATTACGCACCGGCGAACTAATCCGGGTGATGTTCGTGGAATATCGGGGAACAGAGGTGGCAAAGGCGCGTTTCGCGTAGATGACCGGGAAATCTCACGGATGTCTCACGGACATCCCACGATCTCATGCACACTGGGGGGAAGGGGGGGCTATAGAGGGTGGCAAATTCCCTATTATGCAATGGGGAAGGCAGAGCCACGCGAGACCAAATCCTAATCAGCCAATCATGCTGACCCCTTTCCAGTGCAGTATTGTGTGCATGTTTGGAATCGCATAGCGCCTGCCCTGATTCCGACACGGGTACGAGATTCGGGATCTGGAGAAAACTGGCGTTTGTAGAAGCCGTTGCCACGGACCTCGTGCTTCGAGGGTGCCTTTTTCCGGCCCGGTTTCTCTATACAATGGGCGGATTATCTGTGCTAACGGCTCCGGTACAGAGCCAACCACCACGGTTTAAGAGTAAATATGAAAGCAGTTCGTGTGGCAGCACGTCAAAGTCGCGTTCCGCGCGCAAACCAGTATATTTTTTGCAGATTTGTCACCAATTTGTATAAGCGCCGGTCGCATAATGGGCCGGAGGAGGCGGTGAGGGGGGCGGAGACGGAATGGCCCCGCTGAAGTCCCAAAAAAAACCTCCTTAGTTTCCACTCACTCCTTCGCCACCCGTGCTGTTCTCCTATTCCCTATAGACCCGTCTGCCGGCGACAAGCGGTGCATACTGCCTTGAAAAAATACCATAGACCGCAGGGCAGCTGAGATGATGGACCCATTTTTCACCAGGGGATCGCGACAGCGAACACCCGGCGACTCGGCCTCTTCGACCACACCGACTCCGCAGTCGGTGTCGACGGTGTCCACGATGACCACAGACACGGCCCGGGCGCGAGACCGCGACCGGCTGCCGAGTTTCCAGATGCACCAGTTCTACATCAACCGGCCGCTGATCGAGGACTACGCAGACCAGGCGCCGCCGCCGTTTTCGCCGCAGCAGCGGCACCGGCCGCGCGTCAGCGTGCTGGAGTGCGCGATAGAGGAGGATGACGACGCCGAGACCATCACGCGGACCGAGTCGGTGATGCGGTTCATGGGCCGGCGCCGCGACTCGGGCAGACGCATGAGCAGGACCAGCTCGCGGCGGTTCTCCGCGTCTTCCGAAGACTCGCGGCGCACGCAGCAGCTGCAGCAGTACCCGGACTTCGAGACCGAGCGCGAGTCGATCCTCAAGAACCTGGGGCTGCTGGAGAACGTGGGCAACACCCGGCTCAAGATGCAGATCTACGTGATGGACCACCACGGCTCGCCGCACGGCGCGCGCGAGTTCGGCGCCGGCGACGTGGTGTCCGGGTTCCTGCTGGTGACCAACAACTCGGACCGGGATGTGCCGTTCGAGCTGGTGTCGATCTCGCTCAAGGGCGAGATGTCGGTGGTGAAGAAGCTCGGCGAGAAGACCAGTCTCGAGTTCCTCGACATGGTGGACCTCGAGTCCTGTCTGCTGCAGGAGCCGCTCGCCTCGTGGGTGCACCCGCGCACCGGCCGCATCGTCAACTGCGGGCTGCCGGCTGACAGGGTCTTCCGCAGCTCCCAGGTGTACAAGCTGCAGTTTCTGTTCACGATCCCGCGCCGGCTGCTGGACACGGTGTGTGCGCGGCAGATCAGCGAGCACCTCGAGCTGCCGCCGTCGTTCGGCATCTCGGTGCTGACGTCTGCGTACCTCGGCGGCACCCCGTCCTCCGGGTTCGCCATCCACGATCTGTCCGGGCTGCGCTACGGCTACGAGGAGGGCAAGGACTTCATCGACGGCTCCGACCGCATCCTCGGCTCGCACCCGACGCTGCTCCGGGGCGGCGACGGCTTCCTCGTCAACGACGTCACCACGCACTCGTACTCCATCTCGTACTCGGTCCAGTGCGTGATCATCGGCAAGGACAAGACCGCCCGCAGAGACTCCGTCTCGGCCCTGCCGGCGTCCTCGGCGTCCTCCTTCCAGACCGAGTGGGCGCAGCTCCAGCAGCGACACCACGCAGACACCTCGGCGCTCGCGCAGTCGGTGCGCGAGCTGCTGTACGACGGAACGCACGAGGTCCCGCTCCCGCAGAGGCCCAAAGAGAAGTCGAACTTCGTGGTGCTGAACGACTCGTCCTTCCTCCTGCGGGTGGTGCCCCGGGACCGGCGCGACGAGCAGGACTCGCTCCTGCGGCAGCGCAACAGCGCCATGTCCAGGTACCACAGCGTGGACAACCTGCGGCTGCTGCTCGAGAAGGAGCTGAGCCGCACGGAGGACGCGGTGGACGTGGCGCTGGGCCTTCCGCGGCGCAGCGCGTCCAAGCGGGCCGTCCACCGCGTGAGCCGCGCCAAGGAGAAGAACCTGGTGCGTGAGGAGAGCCTGGTGCGCGAGGAAGCACCGGAGATCGTGCCTGCGTCTGCCGACAACGGCGGCCTGAGCAGCTCCATTGAGCTGGTGGACCACAGGCACAGGGTGGGGTACCTGCGGATCTCGTACCCTGACATGCCCTACACTCTCGGCTACCAGTCGCCGCTGGTGGCCCGGCCCGAGAGCAAGGCGTGGCGCCTGTTCAAGCGGCGCGAGTCGGCGGTGGCTCGGCCCGAACCCGCGCTTCCGCCCATAGAGTTCGAGCTGTGGGTGAACGGGCTGGCCACCCCGAGCGTCACCGTCACGAAAGTCAACCTCATGAGCATCACGGTCGACGCGCAGTACCCGCTGCCGGTGGTGCTGGAGCACAAGCACTTCTGCTACGGAACACAGGAGTCCAACGTGCTCAACTCGCAGCACAGGCGCGAGACGCTGTCCAGCGTGGTGCGCGGATCGCACCTGGTGCGCGAGTTTGACAACTACAGAGAGCGTTTCCACAGCATGAAGACGCGCATAGACGCCTACGGGCTCGCGGACGAGGTCAGGATGAGCGTGCCGCTGATAAAGTCGCTCAACTCGATGCTCAGCATGCGGGTCAAGAAGCTAGTGGTGGGCGAGCAGATCCACGTCGAGAGCCAGGCACTGGCAAGCTGGAAGGCGGACGGAGACGGACTACGGAGCCGACTGAGCGTCGAGATCAAGAGGTTCCAGCTGAAAGAGACACTGGTTCCGTCGTTCCAGACATGTCTCATAAGCAGACTGTACTGCTTTAGACTGGAGCTGGACGTGGACAGACAGCGGCTCGTTGCATATGTTCCCGTGGAAATCGTCTAAACCATTGGGACCCCCAAAACAGAAATTAAGGAATAAAAATTACCGATTCCGGTTTAGTAGCCATTCTTAAATTGATTTTTCAATGCGAGAGGACCAAACGGAGCTTAGCCGCCGACCGGGCGGAAAAACTAGAGGAAACGGCTTTTAAGCGCTGCCCGTTGTAAAAAGAAAAAGACAACAGTCTCACCACAACCTGGCGAGACTCGACAAAAAACACCGCGCTGGCCGGTGTACAGCCCCTACCGTGCCCGGATTATCTACATGTGCAAATCCAGAATCTCCGGAGGGATCGACAACGCACGAAAGCAGGCTAACCGCACTAAAATGGGGGGGGTCTAGAGCTTAATTTGCATCCAACCGTTTGCGGTAAACTACTCGGGGCACTCCAACCTTATAAGCACAGAGAGTAATATACTGTGGGTGTGTGTTGTATGGCCATGCTGTACGTCGACGTGATGAGGTTGCACCAACATCGCCGGTTTCCCGCTCGTAGGCTATGCCAGATCGAATATGTATGTAATTTACGCAAATCCCAGACACGGCCCGTATGGAACGCCGAGACCTCGTTATATTGCGTGGGTCCAGGCCCTTCGGGTGGTTCTCGACTGGTGAACGACCATGCTGTCGTGAAAAAATTTTCACTCGCACAGAAAAAGCAACGTCATGTTCCCCGGATATGCCCTCGGAAAGCCGCCCTCGGAACGGTCATTGATCCACTGGAAATGGCCCTGCTACGCACGTCCGGCGCCAGCCCTCGGCGTGCCGGAACGCACGGGCGATCGAGATCTCTATCCCGAATGGGGATAAATGAAAAGAATCACAGGAAAACAATAAAACTGAGACGGTGTCCCCCCGTTGGGCTCGCCCCCTGGACGGTTTTTCTCCTTTTCCTTCCTTTTTTCTCTTGCAACCAACAAGAACTCTTTCATTCTTCCTATAACAACTAAGGTCTTATCCCCAACTTGAGATTTCGCACAGTCTCATAGCCACGTTCCTTTCTACAGACCCTACCCAACTACAAGTCTTTCCTTAAACAAACAAACGTCAAACCGCCACCATGAGAACCTCTTCTGTCCTCTCCACCTTGGCCCTCGCCGCCGTCGTTGCCGCCATTCCTTTGAACCACAACCACCATCTCCACAAGAGAGAGGCCAAGGTTGTCGTCGTCACCCAGACCGTCGTTGTCGACGGCCAGGGTAACGTCATTGGCCAGGAGACCGCTACCCCAACCTCCTCCGCCTCCTCCACCAAGGTCGTCAAGGAGATCTCCACCTCCTCTGAGGCTTCCTCCACCGAGGCTGCTTCCTCCACCGAGGCCAGCTCCTCCGCCAAGGCCACCTCCACCGCCTCCGCCAAGTCGTCCGGCTCTTCCTCCGGCATCTCTGGTGACCTCTCCGCCTTCTCGGCCCCATCCGAGAAGTTCGAGGACGGTGTCCACAAGTGTTCCGAGTTCCCATCTGGTCAGGGTGTTGTTGCCCTCGACTGGTTGGCCTACGGTGGATGGGCTTCTGTCATGGACATGGACGGAAACACCTCCTTCAACTGTGAGGACGGTTACTACTGCTCCTACGCCTGTCAGGCCGGTATGTCCAAGACCCAGTGGCCTTCCGAGCAGCCATCCAACGGTGTCTCCGTTGGTGGTCTCTACTGTAAGGACGGTTACCTCTACAAGTCCAACTCCGAGTCTGACTACCTCTGTTCTTGGGGTAAGGAGACCGCCGAGGCCGTCTCTGAGGTTGACGACGTCATCGCCATCTGCCGTACCGACTACCCAGGTTCCGAGAACATGTGTGTTCCAACTGAGCTCGGTGCTGGTTCTTCTGCTCCTCTCTCCGTCGTTGACGAGGACTCCTACTACCAGTGGCAGGGAAAGAAGACCTCCACCCAGTACTACGTTAACAACGCCGGTGTCTCTATTGAGGACGGTTGTATCTGGGGTGACGAGGGTACCACCATCGGTAACTGGGCTCCTCTTGTGATGGGTGCCGGTTACACCAACGGTAACACCTACCTCTCCCTGATCCCTAACCCCAACAACAAGGAGGCTCCTAACTTCAACGTCAAGATCGTCGCCAGCGATGGTTCCACCATCAACGGTGACTGCTCTTACGAGGGCGGTGTCTTCTCCGGTGACTCCACCGACGGTTGCACTGTCACCGTCACCTCTGGTTCCGCCAAGATTGTCTTCTACTAGGCCTATCGCCAGTGTCCCTCTTTTTTTCCCCTTCTCGATCGTTTACCTTTTGTTTCCCTCTTACTAGAGGCTCTGGGTGACGTCTATCCTCCCTTTGCCGATCTGATCGCCAACTATACCTTGCGATAGCGTCTCCAACCCTCTTCTTTTTGTGTGTGTTTTCATATTGTGCTTTATAGCGGTCTTTTCTAGACCGGAAATATACCCTTCTCCAATTACCCTTGTAAAATGCCCACCACAACTTCTCTCGTTGCATTTGGATTACTCACCCGTAGATGCATGGCAGTCTAAAATTTTCTCCTCTCTACACAGCGTTAACAGCGCCAAACTCTGTTTGTTTGCTTATCAGCAGATCAATACGTCGATTCTTCTGTGTTGACCCCGTTCCCAAAGGTGTCGTTCATACTACGGAAAGCAGCCTTAGCGGTATCCACCAGAATCCCAGCCATGTCGAGAGACCTTTCGAGTACAACAAACCCGCTGGAGAAGATAGCCCCCAAGCTGGGGGGCGTGATCCGGGCCTCCGTGGGTCTTGCTGCGAAAGACGTCAACTTCTACAAGACCATGGACAAGGACATCAAGGAACAGGCGGATGTGTCGAGTGGGGAGATCCTGAAGCTCGCACAGAGCCTGGTGAAGTCCGTCAGCGACGTTGAGCTCCCAAAGAACTCAGACACGGACCTCGCGAAGCTGGTGGGTAACGTGCTGGACGACCTCATCGAGAAGACAGACATCGCGATCGACGATTTCGCCAAGAACAAGACCTATGACCAGAAGAAGGAGGAGGAGAAGGAAGACGATAGCGCGTACACGTATCTCGACCCATCCAACGGCAAGACGAAACAGCCTTCAACTCACAACCTGGCCAAGCCACAGGATACATACAACTTTGACATCGACAACTCCGAGTCGAGTCCCTTCAAGCCACTGTTGACGTACAAGCCACACGCTCTCAAGCCGCTGGAAGTGAACCTCGTTGGTCCAGAGTACGTCTTTTCAGAACAGTCCCAGAGAGATATCCTTGTGACGCCACAGCACTACGAACACCCATACGCATACGAGATCCAGAACCAGGAGTACCCCGAGTTCATACTGCGCAAGTCCGTTCCCATAGATCCCAAGCCATGGCACGGAACAACGGCCATCTGGGTGGACACCCCGGAAGAGCTGCGAAAGATGGTCGATGCTGCTAAGAAAGAAGAGGCGATCGCCATAGATCTGGAACACCACGATATGCGCACTTACATCGGTCTCACTTCTCTCATACAGTTGTCTACAAGAGACCAGGATTGGCTCATAGACCCTTTCCCGCTGTGGAAAGAGCTACACATCCTCAACGAGGTCACTGCCGATCCTATGATCGTCAAAGTGTTCCACGGAGCCGCTATGGATATCCACTGGCTCCAGAGGGACTTTGGAGTTTATGTGGTGAGTCTGTTTGATACATACCACGCTTCGGTGGCGTTGTCGTTCCCACAGAAGGGTCTTCAGTACCTGCTCGAGAGATTCGCCAAGTTCAGAACTTCCAAGGCATACCAGATGGCAGACTGGAGACTCAGACCACTGACAGATATCATGAAGGAGTATGCCAGATCCGATACACACTTCCTGCTGTACATATTTGACGTGTTGAAGAACATGCTCCTGGAGGTGGGAAAAATGCAAGAAGTGCTATCAAACTCAAGGAAGGTGGCCCTCAGGAGGTATGAGTACCCTGAGTACAAAGCTTTAGAGCTAAGACAGTCCAATGGTTTCTCGTACGATACTGCGTTGTACCAAAGGGAGAGACCTTGGATTTCATACATGCACAGATTCAACGTTCCCATGGCCAAGGAAGAGGTTTTCAAAGCTCTATTCGAGTGGAGGAAACAGATTGCCAGAGAAAGAGACGATTCGATCCACCACATTGCACAGACAAGCACACTGGCACAGCTTTCGTTCAACCCACCAACCAACGTTCAGGAACTGAGGAAGAACATCACCAAATTCCCGGACTCGTTCCGCGGAAGAGAAGAGGAACTCGTCGAACTCATCCAGGAGGCCGTGAAGCGTTCTGATGAAGACGACATGGCCAAGCTCAGTTCTGTTGAGTTTGAAGATCCCTCGGAGGTTACTCACCTGCCCAAAGACTCCGTTGAGCTTGAAGATGAGGCACAGATCCAGTCTGAGTTCTTGAGACTGGCAACCAAGCTCAAAGGCAACGGTTCATCGGTTGGTGGATCTTCCAAGATCTTGGGATCCGAAGAACCTGTATTTGCCGTTGAGTATCCAAAGAAGGGTCGGGTCATCACCACTCTGAAGGATGACCTCGCTCGCCGCAAGGAATATCTATCGAAAAAGATGGATGAGGAACCTGAAGTTGTCGTCGAGCAAGAGATCGCTGAGCCCGTTGTTGATGAAGCTGACCCAGTTGTCGAGGAAGCTACCGTTGAACACACCGTGTCTGACCCTCTTGTTGCCACGACTGCTGCTGAGAAGGATGAGATTGTCACACTGAGAACCAGGAGACAGACGGCTTATAAGGAACGTAAACAGGTGGAAGCAGAGGCTGTTGACTACACAAGCTTCGACAAGATCATCAAGGAGAAAGAGAGAGCAAGAAGAGGCAAGAGGGACGCCAAGCCTAAACCTATCTTTGATCCATACTCTGCGGAGAGCGAGGGGCCCAAGGCCGCCAAGAAGAAGGAGAGGTTCATCGATGGAAGATCGTCTACATACAAGTCTAAGTAAACAAACGGTGTTTCGTTGTATTTGCACTTTTGTCGGTGCACGCCCCCATTTCTGGTTGGCCAACGAACGTTCAAAGCCGGGTGGCGCCAACGCCGTTCTCCTCTTCATCCGTAAGAAACGATGTTTGTGCTGAGAAGTAATGCCTGGTTGAGCGGGCTGAGGTACACCCGTACCTCTCCCGTACTGCGTTTCTATGCCTCTGTTTCCTCTGGTCCATCTCCTTCCCTGGAGACAAACACCAAGTCGGAGACCAACAGACTCGAGAAGACTCTCTCCAAGTTCTGGGAGAAGGTTGACGTTGTTGAGGACTCCGAGGGTGTTCATGTCCAGCTCGACGGTAAGACCCTGAAGACCCCGATGGGCAACAAGCTCGTTCTCCCACAGACCAAGGCCCCCCTCGCCCACCTCATAGCGCACGAGTGGAAGAACCTGCAGAGTCTGACGATCAGACCGCACACCGTGCCTCTCACCTCGGTCTCCGCCAGGGCCATCGACCTGCTGTACGTTAAGAAGTGCAACGATCCCGAAGTCACCGCCAAGATCGGAAACGTCGACGAGATCAAAGAGGCTTTGCTGAAGTACCTCGATACCGACACCCTTCTTGTGTTCTCGCCACACCACGAGTACCAGGGGAAGCTCAGAAGTGCGCAGGAGGAGATCTACAGACCCATCATCCAGTCCATGGAGTCCTACTTCGCCAAGCACGCCGGAGTTGAGAAGATCGTGCTCAACTACCTGGACACCGAGAAGGACGGTCTCAGAGGAAACACGCAGGACGAGGCCACGAAGAACGCCGTTAGAAAGTGGCTGGACTCTATCAGCATCTGGGAACTCGTTGCTCTGGAGAAGGCCACTCTCACCGTGAAGTCGTTCCTCGCCGGTGCTGCTGTTGTCAGAGCCAACCGCCCACACGAGACTGAAAAGCTGAGCATTCAGGACGTTGCCAAGGCCGCTGACCTCGAGACCATTTTCCAGACTGCTAGATGGGGTGAGGTTGAGGACACTCACGATGTCGACAAGGTTGACGTTGTCAGAAACCTGGCAACTGCCGCTCTCGTGTGCTACGAGCACCACGACTAGAGATTTGTACATAAAGTTACCATGAAGATATAGTAAAGTGTATTACCTGTGTCTATATATCAGCCAAGCACAAGACTTGCAAAACTGGAACCTTCCTTTTTGCTCTTGAACTCCAAAGCCACGTCAAACTCCACCTGGTCAACGGGCTTCTTGGAACCGTAGTCGTTCGTGTTCAGCAGAGTCTTGGTCTTGCCTGACTTCTTGAAGTTCTTCGCACACACAACGATGTCGAGATCGGTCTTCTCACCCTGGATCTGCAAGTGGAAGAAGTTGGGCAGGGACACGTACGAAGACATGCGAATGATGACTGGCTCACCGTTGGCCGTGACAAAGCCACTGTTGAAAAGAAGAAGCTCAGGCTGATTGGAGAACACTCTCTCCTTGAGGCTTCTCTTCCTGGAACCTGTCGAAGACAGACTGGTGGAAGACCCGGTGAACTTGTCGTTCAGCGGGGAAATCGCAGAAACGATAGAAGGTGAGCTCTGTGCCCTTATCTGGGAGGGCTTTGCCGCCATCATTGATGGTTTACCCAGAACCATGATATCCGTGCTCATGCTGTCAGACTCCTGGATCTGCTCGAGAGCAGATTGGTAGCTGGCGCCAGACTCAATCGACGTCATCGAAGTAGACGCCGTCGAGTTTGAGTGAGAGAAGAACGACTGTGTTGACGACGAGGACGAGAATGATTTCTTGGTCGTAGACAGCAAGATCGATCTTCTTGACTCCCTCTTGAATGCCTCGAGCGACTGAAGGATGGTGTCGGTGCCATATTCGTCCTTGGCCCTGATGAGAGTGGAGGAATCATGGGTCTTGATCTGAACGTCAAGGGATGTGGACCTCCTAACGGTCATACCGTCGCAGAAGTTCAACTTCATCAGTGGCTCAGGAGAATCAGAGTCGTTGTACTCCTGGATATCGTAACCGAGAAGCATACCCGAGGTACCACTCAGAACAACAACGCACATCAGCTCGGTTCTTCCGAAAAGTGCCCACTGGGCACCGTTCCACTTCGAAATCCTGGCTGGGTGCTTGCAAAGCTGGCTTCCGTTCTCGACCATCTGCTTCTCCTCCTCTGTCAAACTAACTCTCTTGTCAGAGACAGGTGTGATGGCAAATGGAGACTTGAGCGAACTGTTGTCGTGGACTCTGGCAGGTGGTTTCTCGATCGAAAGCCCCTTGATGTTCTTAGAACTCACAGAAGCAACATCCAACTTGGAATCGGCCTTCAGAGTAGTCGCTGTGTTTGTAGTTGCCAACGTGGTAGTGGAATGGTTTCTGAGGTTGCTGGACTGTGTAGACTCGGATGCTGGTGTGGACACAGGTTCCTGTGCCGCCGGCTTGGTGGGCTTCTTCTTGTTGAAACCGAGTATGTTGAAGATGGACTTTCTTCTCTCCTTCTTATCAGAAGCTCTCATGAAGGCGTCTTCATACACCTTGCCAAAGGACTCGGGATCAAACTTGCGAGTTTCTGCAGGCTCTGCAGGTTCTGCTGGTTCTGCTGGCTCTGATTGCTCGGGCAAAGATGGAGCAGACTTGGTGTGTTGTGGTTGCTGTGCCAACTGGTATGGATGCAAAAATTGGTTCTTCGTGATTTCCTGGAGATCCGACTCGATCTTCTTGAAAGAGTCAGAATCAAGCCTCGACGATTTGCGGAGTTGCGGCTCAACCCTTATAGGTGGCTTGGGCAGATCGGCCATGCTTCTGGTGAACCTGCGGTCGGTAACGTTCTGCTGAACTGGTCTGGCCAGCGTGGCGCTTATTCCTAGACCTCTCTTTCCGTCTGCTATCTGGTTCATCCTGGTGTAGTCTCTGGCAAATGCAGATTTGGGGTCGACGTTCTCCTTGTCATCACCGAAGAAGGTGTTGAGGAATGGCAACCACTTCGACGCGGTCTCCTGGGTGAACTCAAGTTTGAGCTGGATGTTCTCGTTGGCACGCGAAGCCAGCACAATCCTCAGGCTGTCCGAAGCGGTTGGCGCAAAGTTGAAAGTGTCCTCAGAGACAACCCTGAGCTCGCCCTTTCTGAAGGGTGGGAACATCAGGGTTCTTCCGATCTGGTTCACCTTACACAGTGCAAGCGACGTGGTCTCCTCGATGGAGTACGACTGCTTTCTGGTCTGCAGCTTGTTTGTCTCGGCAAGCGCAATGAGCTCAACCTCAATGTCGTCGTCTGACCTTTTTGGGTGTTTCATCCACAGCTGAGACTTTTGTCTGTGGGTGATGTGGCTTAGGTCAAAGCCCGATGCAGCGATGTCAAAAGTGACCAAATCCTTGACCTTGTGGAAGCTGATTGTGCTCAAATCTGCTCTTGTTCTCTCGGCCTCGTCCTTCCTGCGGGCGTCTGTCAGCTCCATCGAGAGCTTGTGCTTGGCCATGGCCAGTGTTTCCAGCAGCTCTTTGGCGTATGGCTCGTTCTGCCCAGACACAAACGCCATGACCCGCTCCACAAACTTGTTGAAGTAGCGGATTCGGATGAGCGGTCTTCTCTTGAGCTGAGCCTCTGCCTGGACCTGTTCTATCGAGAAGCGGTAGCTCATGACGTAGCGCGAGTAGTACGGAACCATCCCGTTTATCCACTCGGAGAATCTCACGATGCAGAGAACCTCATCCGAGCAGCGCAGGATGTCTTCCAGGGCGTTGTGCTGCTCGAGAAGACCCCTGATGGTCTGGAGCTGTTTGTTGTGGGTATCGGCAACGGCCGGTTCCTCGTACCGCTTGGACCGCGACGTGATCAACTGACAGCAGCTCAGCAGACGCCTCAGCTCCGTACGGTACACCTCCTCGGTCTCACCTAAGTCCCTCAGCAGCAGCCCGAGAGGGGACTCCTGTCTGTCGTTGTGGACCGCAATTGGCCTCACGGAACCCGCGGCTTCTAGCAGCGTGAATGGATGTGCTCCCATGAGGTGTTTCTGTAGCAATGGTGAGTAGCACAGGCTTGCAAGCTGAGATGAAGAGGAAAGAAAGTCTGAGAGTCGTTAAAAAAAAAAACGACACGGGGAGAGCAAATACCAAGACCGCGCGGTAAAGCGTGGTCTGCCTCTCCTTTTTCAAAGGAGGTTTGTTTACCTTTCGTTTTTGGTTTGGATTTGGTCACGTGATCGGGCCGAGACCTTCTCCAAAAGACGCGCTTCTGGCTGGAACAGGCTAACGATTTTGGGTGCTTGTCGCTAAAAGCAAGCCAATGTACGTTATTTCAGACGTTTCCAGACGGTCAGCTTGAGTCTGGGCCGAACGCGTTGAGGGACTTGAGCAGCGCGTTACTGGTCAGGAGACGGGTATCGTAGATGGGTATCGTAGATGGTCTGCGCGACGTTTTCCGCGCTTTGCCTTTAGTCTCGTGGAATCCCACGGAGTAGCTTAATCCGCTCCCCCGATGACGCGCCGGCCTAGACATCTGGTGTAGTGTTTGGTGGAACGTTTGGTTACGGCTCGAAAGTCACGTGCCCATTACATAAGCCCTTGTTATCGCTCTTCAAAAAACGTGGGCGCACCTTTGCTGTGAGGACCCTTGTTCTGGGAGACGGGATGGAGTCATACCGACGGAATGACCTGTTTCACGTGCGACAGATTGGGCGCGGTATTCTGACGGACATAAAGACGCGGCTGATTCCGTTCTATTTGTCGGATTACACGGATGCATGGAACTACAGGGTGATTCCGTCTGTGGTGTTTGTGTTCTTCACAAACCTGTTGCCGGCGGTGGCGTTTGCACAGGACATGTTCGACCACACGGACAACGCGTACGGAGTGAACGAGGTGCTGATGTCCTCGGCCATGGGCGGGATCGTGTTTGGGCTGCTCTCGGGCCAGCCGTTGTGCATTGTGGGCGTGACCGGGCCGATCACCATCTTCAACTACACGGTCTACGACCTCATCAAGGACAGGGACGTGGCGTACTTCTCGTTCATGTGCTGGATATGCTTGTGGGCCTTCCTGCTGCACACTCTCCTCGCGGTGTTCAATATGGTCAACTTCATGCGCTACGTCACCAAGTACTGCTGTGACGTGTTCGGCCTCTTCATCAACGTGGTGTACATCCAGAAGGGCATACAGATCCTCACGCGGCAGTTCACTCTGGGCAACGAGGTCGGGTTTGCGTCTGTGATGGTTGCGCTCGTCATGTGCATTTTTGGGCTTGCGGCGTCCTTCTTCGGCTCCAAGTCGCACTACCTCAACCCGGTCATGCGCAAGGTCTTTGCAGACTACGCGACGCCGCTGTGTGTGGTGTTCTTCTCCGGGTTTGTGCACTTTGGTGGCCGTTTGGCAGATGTGCATTTCGAGAGGCTGCCCATATCAAAGTCCTTCTCGCCCACACTGGATACCCGTCCTGATGACTGGTTTGTGCGGTTCTGGCACGGTGTGACCGTTGGCGACGTGTTTCTTGCCCTGCCCTTTGGCATACTGCTGACTGCACTCTTCTACTTCGACCACAACGTGTCTTCCCTCATGTGCCAGAGCAGTGACTTCCCGCTGAAGAAGCCCGCGTCCTTCCACTACGATTTTCTCCTGCTGGGGATCACAACCGCGGTTTCCGGTCTGCTCGGCATACCTGCCCCCAACGGACTCATCCCACAGGCTCCCCTACACACGCAGTCGCTGTGTGTGCACGAACACGACTACAAGACGGGCAAAGACCGCGTCGTCGGGGTGGTGGAGCAGCGGCTCACGAACACTGTGCAAGGCCTCCTGACGCTGGGACTCATGGCGAGACCCCTGCTCATCGTTCTCCACCAGATCCCGCAGCCGGTCATGGCCGGACTCTTCTGGATAATGGGCATATCTGCGATAAACGAGAACGAGGTGGTCAACAGGCTACGTTTCCTCTTCACGGACCCACAGACCCTCCGCAGCCGACCTGAGGAGTTTCCTCACAACCTGCGCAGAGTCGAGCGCAAGTGGTTGGTGCTGTTTGTTGTGTTTGAACTGGTGGCATTTGGCTTTGAGTTTGGAATAACGTGCACCAAGGGAGCAGTTGGATTCCCGGGCGTTCTCATGTTCTTCCTTGGGTTCTCCTGTTTCTTCCCGCGGATCTTCCCTCCGGACCAGCTGGAACTGCTCGACGGTCCAGCCGCAGACCCCATGATCATGCAGAACCTCCAACTGCAGAAGCACGAATAAAAAACCGCCGCACGTGACATGCATTGGCTTACGTAACCTTTGTAAGTAAGACCAAAAGGCCAAGAAAGGCGGCCGCTGCTTTGGAGGCGTTCTTCTCCCAAGCGCGCATCCCTCGGAAGACAGAATCTATTCAGATGAGAATTGGGAGTTTGGGGATTGTATCAGCGGTGCTGTTTCGGGCGTGCAGTGCCTCTTTGGGAGACCAACTCGATGAATTCCAGGAGTGTTTGACCAAGTGTCGGTACCTGACCTGTGAGTACACCGAGGATTTACAGCTTCCTTCGGACAATATCCTGTCCAGTTGGTACGACGAGGAGGAGGAGTCGCCCACTTTCGAGAAACAGCCTCTCAGGTTCTCGCTGCGGTTCTTCGGATGGCAGTGTCCAGACAACTGCGACTATCAATGCCAGAGGCTGGTAACCATACAGCGCGAAGCTGCGGGCGAGGAAGTGTACCAATTCCACGGTAAATGGCCATTCATAAGGGTTTTGGGCATCCAGGAGCTGTTCTCGACGATATTCAGCATCCTGAACTTCTTCCCGCACTACCACGGGCTGCAACTTGTTTCGCGTCACTATCTGTCCGACAGGCGTGCTGGCTCGAAGTTCGCCAACTGCTACTTTGCGTACTGCATCATTGCGCTTGTCGCGATGTGTGCGTGGGTGTTCTCGACGATCTTCCACCTGCGGGATACGTGGGACCGCGAGCGCTTAGACTACTTCTTTGCCGGGGCCACTGTTCTAAGTGGCTTTTACGGAATAGCGGTCCGCGTGTTTGAGCTGTACGAGCCGTACAACAACACCAGACGCAGGCTCTTTGGACTTGTTGTTGTGTTGATGTACATTGGCCATGTGACGCGGCTACTGGTTGACTGGTCGTACACCTATAACATGGAGGCCAACGTGTTCATCGGACTCATCCAGAACGTTCTGTGGATCTACCACTCGCTGAACTCGTTCAAGATATACAGGCGACAGGCTTTCACCGGAGGACTTCCCGCGTACCGCACAAAGAACACTCCCACGGTGCAACCGGGAACAGACTGGAAAACAGATGTCTTCAACAAAGATATAAACTGGACGCTCATTCCAATCGCTCTGGTTGTCAGTGTCAGCTTCGGCATGTCCTTTGAGCTGTTTGACTTTGCGCCAATCTGGGATCTCATCGACGCGCATGCCCTCTGGCATTTTGTAACTATATGGCCGGCTTGGTACTGGTATGACTACATGGTGAAGGATGTGGAAAGCCTCAAAGTCATCAAATCCGATTAGATTCTTTTCTTACCGACAACGTAGGCAATGCTCAGGGGATCTTCTTATAGACAGCTGTTGGTCTGTCTGATAATGTGGGCGGGCAAAACGCCTGGCTATTCATCATGAACGAGCGCGATTGTCCCAACTGCAGAGATCCATCCTCGACATCTAACCCCGCTCACTTAGTTCCCGAAAGCGTCACGCCTCTCAGGAAAGAACTTCCTGGTTTGCCAGGCACGCTTCACAACCCGATCGTCATCGCAGATGAGGAGCCACCGAAACACAAGGAGAACGCGGTGCAGACCGCATCCGGTTCCAAAACTACAACAGAGCCCACCACAGCTCGCTCCGCACAGTTCTCACACCATGTTCGGACGCATGCTCTACATAGAGTCGGAAAACATCTCTGACGTGTGGACATCCGATCCATCTTTCTTTCTGATGTGTATGATCTCGCAGGTTCAATCGCTACACAAATAATGCTATAATAAGCTTAGCTTCGCTATCCGAGAAACTCCAGCACATAGTGAGCCAGGGCTTGCATCCGAGAGGTCGAAGAAGTTTTGCTGCTGTCATGTGGTTGAAGCTTTTGTTCATAGGATGGGGTCTCGATCTTTAAGGCCCGTGGTTTTGAGACTGCTGTGGATTCTCAAAGTAGAGCTGGGCGTATTGAGAATGAATGTTCCCAGACCCACTCACACTAGGATTCTCAGAAAGACCGGAAAATGAAATACTGAAAACTCACAGACCCACCGGAAATGAATTACTGAGGAGTCGCCTCGTAGCTCGTGGCCTGCTCTGTCGACACGGCTGAAGAGATGGATCCGGTGGCAAATCCTGGAGCGATGGGACTTGAATTGGAGTCTGGCCGTGGATATTAATATAATTAATTTATGAAATAAATGGTTTTTTTATGGTTTCTTTTTCAAATATGCAAGCGGGGTATCATGCAAGTACGGAGACAGCCAGCCAATAAAATCGCGTGGTCCAGAAAGGAGGCTCGGCGTGTACGTGGAGGTTTCCCAAAACGGAATTTTTTTCGGCATGGCTCCGTGGCCGGCAAATACCGTTGTGTCGTCCAGTGCTGTTGAGGATCAGCCCTATTTGCAGCCAATTGGGTTGTTTGAGTGAGGTTGTTGGTGTTTCCACCGAACGATCGACGGAGTCGGTGCATGGAAATACAACAAAAACCAGATTGTTCATAGAGGATTCACGTAGCACGACGATCGCAAACGGACAGGCGCGATTGCGAATAGAACGTCTGAGAACAAGCATGCGCTATTTTTGTTGAGCATGTTGTTGTTCCCGAATTGGATTCAGAAACACTATAAAAACCCAAGCTTTCCCACCCCTTCGTCCCTCTCTTCTCTCTCATCCCATCAATTCTCTTGAACTCTTCGAAACTCTATCCAAAGCAATGACTGTCCAGTACTCTCCCAAGGTCAAGGTTGACACCAGCAAGGTCACCTACACTGACACAGAACTCCTCTCCCAGTACACCTACGAGAACGCCGTTGTCGAGAAGACAGACGATGGCTACTCCATCAAGCCCACCGCTGAGAAGTACCAGTTCAAAGTGGACCTCAAGGTTCCCAAGCTGGGTCTCATGCTTGTTGGTCTGGGCGGAAACAATGGTACCACCCTTGTTGCTTCCACGTTGGCCAACAAGAACAAGGTCTCCTTTGGTACGAAGGAAGGTGTCAGACAGGCCAACTACTACGGCTCTGTGACCCAGGCATCCACCATCAAACTCGGCATTGACGCTGAGGGCAGAGATGTCTACGCCCCCTTCAACGCTCTGTTGCCATTCGTCAGCCCAAACGACTTCGTCGTTGGCGGTTGGGACATCTCCAAGGCCAACCTGGGTGCTGCGATGAAGAGAGCACAGGTGCTCGACTACGACTTGGTGCGTCAGCTGGAGCCAGAGATGAGCAAGATTGTGCCACTGCCATCCATTTACTACCCGGACTTCATCGCTGCCAACCAGGACGAGCGTGCCGACAACTGTCTGAACAGAGACCCCGCCACCGGTGAGGTTTCCACCAAGGGCAAGTGGTCGCACGTCGAGAAGATCAGACAGGACATCAAGGAGTTCAAGGCCAAGAACGACCTGGACAAGGTGATTGTTCTGTGGACTGCCAACACCGAGAGGTACTCCGACATCGTTCCCGGTGTTCACGATACCTCTGACAACCTGCTGCAGGCCATCAAGGACGACCACGAGGAGATCTCTGCCTCGACCGTGTTTGCGGTCGCGTGTATCCTGGAGGGCATTCCCTACGTCAACGGTTCTCCTCAGAACACCTTTGTGCCCGGCTGCATCGAGCTGGCCGAGAAGCACAACACTTTCATCGGTGGTGACGACTTCAAGTCCGGCCAGACCAAGCTCAAGTCCGTGCTTGCGCAGTTCCTCGTCGATGCCGGTATCAGACCAACCTCCATTGCCTCCTACAACCACTTGGGCAACAACGACGGCTACAACCTGAGTGCGCCCAAGCAGTTCCGCTCGAAGGAAATCTCCAAGGCGTCTGTCGTTGACGACATCATCGCGTCCAACGAGATTCTCTACAACGACAAGCTCGGCAACAAGATCGACCACACCATCGTCATCAAGTACATGAAGGCTGTTGGTGACAGCAAGGTGGCCATGGACGAGTACTACTCCGAGCTCATGCTCGGCGGACACAACAGAATCTCCATCCACAACGTGTGTGAGGACTCTCTGCTGGCCACTCCGCTCATCATCGACCTTGTCGTCATGACCGAGTTCCTCTCGCGTGTCTCCTACAGGAAGGAGGGCAGCTCGGACTACGAGCCGCTGCACGCGGTTCTGTCCTTCCTCTCCTACTGGCTCAAGGCTCCGCTCACCAGACCAGGGTACGAGGCCATCAACGGTCTCAACAAGCAGCGTGCTGGTCTGGACAACTTCCTCAGACTGTTGATCGGTCTGCCCTCTCTCAACGAGCTCAGGTTTGAGGAGAGACTCCAGTAGTTTCATAGTTTCATAGCTCTTATATTATGGTACACCTTCTCTTTCATACAAGCTCGCCCTTCTTCCCGTCAAACTCGTCCATGCACTCGACCACCGTCTTGAGGTTCTCTATCACGTTGTTGGCAGCAACACGTATCACCCTATCGCTCTTGCCCTGGAACTTGATCCTGAGCACGTTGTCCCGCGTGTAGTACTCCACCGCCAGCTCGGTCGGTTTGAGTATGGGATCTGGGCTGAGTGCGTTCTCTGCTATGGCCGCCTGTTTCGGCGTCTCAAAGGGCACCGAGAACTCCCTGGGGCCAGCGTTAGTGGCGAACCTCCGTCAGGTCGATTGATCTACTCACAGTGTGTGGTCGAAAGACATCTCGCGGTGAGAAGAGTGGCAACTGGAGAAGAGGCAAATCGCCGCGGCTATAAATTTTTTCTACACAAGGCGGCACACGTCTCTCGCCGCTCTTGTTCCCCAGGCCAATCATGATCAGATACATTTCGGGCGACGCCTGTAAGATACTGGAGAAGAACGCAGACACAACAGTGCCGCTGGTGCTGGCACACTCCTGCAACTCGCTTGGATCGTGGGGTGGCGGTATCGCGCTGGCCATACGGAAGCTGTTCCCCAGCTCCTACCGGCTGTACCACGACTACTGCATTGAGAGACAGGATGACCCGGCAAAGACAATTGGGTCAACGCTGCTGCTGCCCATAGACCCGAGCGACCCGGGGTACGTCAGCGGCTCCGGCGACAGGTTCCTGATTGCGTGTTTGTTCACCAGCTTTGCGGGAGCGGATTCCCCGGATGTGATAGCCCACAACACCGGGCTGGCCATAGCAGACCTCAAGAGACAGCTGGCTGGGCTGTCGGACTCGAGTATAACGATATCCATGCCCAAGATCAACGCCGGTATCTTCGGGGTGCCCTGGGAGCTAACAGAGCAGAAGCTGTACGAAAGCGAGTTGGAATATGAGGTGTATGTACTATGAATTCATGTATGCGTCGACGAAACTCTCGCGTGCTGCGTATGAGAATCCCGTAAAGTGATCGTTCGTGCTGATGTCGACCGCGTTGCCCGTAGAGTCGAGCTTCATCGACGTGAATGCATCGTCAAAGTTCTCGGCCAGTTCGGGGTCGGTAATGTCAGGCACGATGGGCGGAGCTATGCTTGGATCCTGGTGGTAGAGCCTCTTCCAGTCGATGTCCCTGAAGAACCGCTCGCGCTGTAGCTCCTCCCATCTGTCGTCGCCCAGACGCTTCACCGGGTTCTTGTTGAGCAGCCGAGTCAGGATGTTCTTGGCGTATAGAGACAGATACCCAGGATACACAACTTTGCTCTTAACGATCTTGTCAGATATCGCCTTGTGGTTGTTTCCGGTGAACGGTGGTTTCCCCGTGAGCATATCGTATATGACAGCTCCCAGCGACCACCAGTCCACACTGTAGCTGTAGTCGTCTCCACGCAGCACCTCAGGAGCCATGTACTCTGGGGTTCCTATGATGGACTTGCAGAAGTGCATTCCCTCGGTCTTTTTGGACTCCTTGGAAAGTCCAAAGTCCGTCAGCACGAGAAACCCGCGTGAGTCCAGCAGACAGTTCTCAGGCTTGAGGTCTCTGTACACTATGCCGAGCTCATGCAGATGCTTCAGCGCGAGCGCCATCTGTGCCGTGTAGAACGCAGCAACCGGTTCGCCAAACACTCGTTTCTGCGCTAGGTGTCTGAACAGCTCGCCGCCAGGAATGTACTCCAGCATCAGGTACACCTTCTCCGTGTCGTGGAGCGCGTAGAACAGCTTCACTATGTTCGGATGGTTGGATATCTGTGCCAGGATGGTACGCTCGGCCACCGTGCGCTCCACCTGCTTGTTCACAATCACTGATGCCTTGCGTAGCTCCTTCTGCGCAAACAACTGTCCCGTGGAGCGTCTCTTCACAAGCACAACTTTGCCGTACGCGCCCTGTCCCAGAACTTTGAGCGGCGTAAACTCGGCGATGTCTGTTCTTTTGGGTGCTGATACGTCCAGATTGGCACTTCCCGAGTCGTACGACTTGATTGGCAGCTCTTGTGAGTGCTGCGACACGAAGCTTCCCACTGACATTCGTCTCAGCACCGAAGGTCTTCTGTGCACGCTCAGCCTGTCCCTCGACGGGATCGGATTCAGCTTGTCGTCTTCCTCGTCATCGCTCAGCGCAAACACGTCGGATGTATCGTCCTCGTCGAACCTGAACATGCTGCAGAGAAGAGAGAACAGAGGAGAGGACGCAAAATGGGCGGCGCAAAAAATCGGCGATGAGCCGCGGAGCCACAAGAACACATTTATGGTGTATTTGTATATACAGGAATTCCTATTAAGCACCAAACATTTTGGCATATCTCTCTCTTTCCTTCTGTTT
Organism: Kuraishia molischiana; assembly: GCA_024271875.1. NCBI lineage: Eukaryota > Fungi > Ascomycota > Pichiomycetes > Pichiales > Pichiaceae > Kuraishia > Kuraishia molischiana. Next base: position 156,315 of record JANBXH010000017.1, read on the forward strand.
GTCCTGCTGAACGAGTTTCTGTGCTTGTTCCAGTGCACTGTTGATATTGGGGTCATCCTCGTTGTACTCCTTGGCCTCTTTAAGCAACTTGACTGCGTCTTCGTGTTTCCTCAGTGAAAAATACGCATTTCCCTGTCTGTACAGAGCCTTGGCGCGCTCTAGTCCGGTGACTGTGTACTCTGGATCCAGTTCCAGAAGGTAGCCAGCATACTGTGCTGCTCTGGCGTGCTCCCCGAGCTTCGAACAGCACAGAGACAGGTTCAGGAACAGCTTCTTCTTGAGGTCCATAAACTTTGGAGCGTTCACCTTGTCCTGGTCTTTATCGGGCATCAGCTCATTGGTGTATCTCAGTGCCTTGACGTACTTGAATCTGGCATTCACGTAGTCTCCTCTCTTGAACAGCTGTGTGCCAGCATTCTTGATGGTTTCAGCAGCAAGAAATGCCCTATCGCTCTTCTCGGGGTCAAAGTCAGGAGCGTTCTCCTTTGTGTTGTCGTCAGGGAACTCTTCGTATATGTCCCCTGCTACATTCTCGTAGCACGCATTGTATACGGGAACCGGGTCACCCTTGTTCCACACGCCAGAGTCCTCGATCTTGCATGTCTGCAGCGTGTTGTAGTCCTTGTCAACGTTCACCTTCTCCAGCTCACGAACCACGGACTTGCCGTGCACAACCCTTCCGAACAGAGTGTGTTTCCCGTTGAGGTGCGCCGAAGAGCCGGTGGTGATGAAGAACCGCGAGCTGTTGGTGTCCTTGGTGTTCTCGTTGGCCATACCGAGCAAAAACGTACCGGCAAACGATCCAGATAGGTTCTCGTCCTCAAAGTAGCCTGGGTCAACCCCGTCTGGTGAGAATATGGAGCATCCCCGGCGGCCCTCCGTGCCGCTTCCCTCGGCTGACACCACGTCCCCAGCCTCCACCATGAAGTTCTTGATGACCCGGTGGAACTTGGTGCCTGTGTAGCTGTTCTTCAGGTAGAGTCCTGGGATCTCCTGGTCTGCGTGGTTGCCGCATAGACTGAGGAAGTTCAAACACGTCTTTGGAGCCTTGTTTGTGAATAGTTCCACAACTATACGGCCCACGGAAACACCGTCTATCGAAACATCCAAAAACGCCCACTTCTTGTCGGACATTGTGCTTGTCTTTGTGCACTGTGAAGGGAGTAGTGGTGGTGGTGGAGGAGGAGCGGAAATCCTCAGTTTCTGAGTTTTTTCCAGAAAACCGAGCGATGGGCCTTGTCTTTCTCGAAGCGCTCTCTTTCTAGACGGTAAGACAAGGCCAAAAATGCTGAGAAGAGCCACATCCAAGCGGTTCTACTCAGATGTGTCTGCTGCTTATGCCCAGCAGCTGGACAAGTCCCGCGTTGACTGTCTGGCACTGCTCAACAAGTACGACAGGTCTTCCTTCCTGCTGTCCCACTACATCCCAGAGCCCGTGAGGGACACATACATAGCAATCAAGTGCTTCAACGTGGAACTACGAAAGATCAGCGACGGTGCTGGGTCCGGCGACTCGTCCAACCCTGCATTGCTGGACGTGAAGCTCAAGTTCTGGGAGGATCTCATCACCAAGGTCTTCTCCCAGCCATACTCCTTTGCATCGCTTGGAGAGCCCATAGCCACGCTCCTCAGAGACGCTCTCAAGAGTGAACAGGCGCTGGACCTCGGGATCTTCCAGCAGATGATCTCCGGCCGCAGCCACTATGTCAAAAACCAGGCCCAGAGAGGCTTCCCCAACTCGGATGCCATCTGTTCGTTCGGGGAATCTACCGACTCGCAGGTCAACTACGCAGTGCAGTCGCTGCTGTGCTCTCCGGAGGTCTCGCCCAGTGCGAACAGGTTTCTCGAGCTGCTGGACCCACAAACACGAGGTTTGGTGAGCGAGATCGCCGCACACATAGGCCAGTCGACGTCTCTTGCCAGCGTTGTCATTGGTCTCAAGTACTTTGCCGGCGCCAAGAACAAGGTGTTGCTCCCGCTGGACCTCATGGCCAAACACGGCATCTCCCAGGAGTCTGTGCTGCGGATAGGCCAGGGACACGACGAGGGCGCGGACGTCAAGGCCAAGCTACAGGATGTGGTGTACGACGTTTCCGTTACCGCCAACGACCACCTGATAACCGCCAGAAACAAGTGGAAGTCGGTGAGGGAGAGCATGGCCACCACCCTCCAGACCCACAGGAGCGAGGACTGGCTGGCCAAAGCGTCTAGGAGATGGAAGAGAGGCGTCTCTGACGTTGTGTTTGTGCCGTACATGAGCTCGATCCCGACAGCACTGTACCTGGAGAGGCTGGAGAAGTACAACTTTGACGTTCTGCATCCGAAGCTCACCATTCCCGAGTGGAGGTTGTCGTGGAGATCGTACCGTAATTATAATACAAGGTCTATATAGCGTTCTAAGACTCCCAGTCGTTACCCTGGTACACAAAGCGCAGCATCTGGGTGAGACTCAGCCCGGGAACGGGGCCCTGCTCTTCCCCTTCGGCATCGTCCGCAAACTCTGGTCCCAGTTCGGTTCCGTTATCGATCTCTCGTTGCGTACGGTATCCCTCAAAGTTGTAGCTCTTCAGAACGTCTCCCGCCGTTTCCACACACCAGCTGGAAAACATGTCGTCGGCACGCACGTCTCCCTCAGACTTGCTGTGGTTTTCGTTGATCCACTCGCTCACCTCCGGAAGGTGCTTCTTGCGCAGAAGCGTCGTCAACAGGCCCTCCTGCTGTGTTGTTGGGAACTCCACCGTGGGGAACGCGTTGGTGCCCTTGAGAACGTCGTAGTTAGCGTCCAGGGTGCTCGAGAGCGATGTGAGCTGGGTCAGGATGACGTTGAACTGGTTCTGCAGCGACGACCAGTGCGGTAGCGTCTGCGACTGCTGCATAGCATCGCTGAGCTTGGCGAGGGAGTGGGTGAGCTGGGTCAGCCGTAGACGCAGCGACTCCAGAGAGGCCACTGGAACGTTTGAGAAATCCGATTTCGGCGCGCCGTTTGTCTGTGTGCTCATGATTTTCTAATTGATGGCGCTGGCCCGGTGGCGTTGAGCTGGCGGGAAGAAGGGTGATGAGGGAGTTTTTTGGGCCTGCCCCATTGACCCATCCATTCTTCCATCCATCCACACCACACCACACATAATGGCGAAGAAGACACTCAATCCGGTAGAGGCAGAACGTGAGTAGGCTTTCAGACTCGCGGATAGCAGATACTAACCTGGAATAGGGCGGAAGCAGAAGCAGCGAGAACACCGCAAGACACAACAACAGAAGGCCAAACAGCGGTTGGAGAAGATCTCAGACCAGGATGTGGGACGCATACGCAGCAAGATAGCGTCGCTGGAGGCCGTCAGAACCACCAGAAGGCTGAACCACACGGAGCAGCGGCAGCTGGACACCCTGATACGCGACCTGAAGCTACTGCAGACACACAGCGGGCAGCCGGAGGCTCCACAGCCCCAGCGGGAGAACACAGACAAGCTGGGCAAGGACTCGGTGTTCTACGACCCGGAGTTCAACCCTCTGGGGAGGGCACCGGCTGGTTTTGAGAACGTGAGAGTGCCGTTGGCCGAGAAAGCAGAGTATCCGGCAGATGCCAGCGTCGCGGACATACCCATGCCAGCGGGGGACCCTCCGAGGTTCTACAAGATCCACAACTACAGTGCCACGCAGGGCGCCGAGGAGGTCAGACGGGACTTCGTCAAAGAGAGCATACAGGCCGGTCTTGTGCCGGTGTCGCTGATGCGGAAGCCGAAACCCGCCCAGCACTCCGAGGACGAGTACGCCTCTGAAGAGGAGGAGTACAGGCGCAAGAGAAGACACGTTGGGCTGGAACAGGTACCGGACGAGGATGTGTGAGTCTACAGAGACGCGTCTTTATCGTCAGTAAAACCTAGTTTATTGTAATGAATGGTTTATGAATGTTTTCTTGTTTTCGTATCTGAAGGAAGAACATCTTTTTATTTCTCCTTGGCGAACAGAGCTTCAACCTCCTCGACGGTCTGGGCCAAAAGCTTCTCCTGGAACTTGGGGTTACCGATCTCGGCCTGGACCTTGGCGATAACAGAAGTGGCAAGCTGTTCCTGCTCCATCTGTCTAACCTGGAACTTGAATCTAACCCACGAGTCCAAAACAGCCCTGGCCTCGTTGGCGAGGTCAACCTTCTGCTTGAGCTCGAAGGCCTCGGCCTCGAGAGCAGCAGTCTCCTTGGAGATCTCGAAAAGAGCCTTGGTGGTGGCAACAACGTCCTTCAGGTCAGAAACCTGGTCGATTCTCTCCTTGACGGCATCGACGTGCTTGGTCTTGGAGGAGTTGAGGATGTCGGTGATGTTCTTGATCTGACCAGAAGCCCACTCGTTGTAAAGAGGAGCAATCACCTTGGCACACAGGATAACGAAACCGGTGAAGGTGGTGAGGAGGATGGATTCATCGTTGACAACGTAGAGCTCGTTGGAGATGGCGTAGATGGCACCAGCAGCAGTGGTGGCCAAGATACCGGTCTTGGTCAGGGGAGAGTTGCCTGGAAGAGAGTCAATCAACGAAGCAGCCTTGGCCTTTGGCTCGGGAGCTGGAGTGGACAGGGAACGGATTCCAATTCTTGGTCGTTGTTAGTACTTCGCATGGATCGGGCGTAAAAATTTCTCAACTTACGGAGCAGCTCTGAAAGCAGATCTTGGAACGGAGCGGGTAGCTGTTGTGGCACGTTAGTATCGGCGATCCATCTGTGGTTGTCTCTCTTGTGTCTCGTAAGGTGTGCTGTAGAGTTGGAGGATTCCATTCCTTGAGCCTTCCAATTGACACGGCGACCGAGACCGGGACAGTTCGTGTTTGTCTCATTACATACCTCTCAATGCTAATCTTGAAGCCAACATTATATGATGTTTCTGGATATAGAATCTGTGAATTCTCCTAAAACAAATATTTTATTTATTAAAGGTTGCGAGATCTTGAAGGAAGCGGGAGTGTGTGCGAGTGGGAGGAGCAGGGGGAAGGGACCCGTTGCCAGCGACCCGACCACCCAAAGCGCTGCTCTGATTGGATCGCACGCTTTTTACAGACCCGCTCCGCCGATGGCAGAGTTTAATCGGCACACTACACTGACCGTTTCGAACGATAACCTGCAACCGGGTTGAATATTCACGCGTATGTACTGATTGGGGGGTTAGTATAGGTCCTGTAGCTCCGTAACAACGATACTCACTGCTCCAATTCATCCGTGACCTCCAGCTGGTCCATCTGTCCCACTCTCCGCAGCACTTCTCTCTTGGAGCTCTCCAGAAGGATTCCATCGATGAACATCTCGTCCAGAATGTGGTATGCCTTCTGGAAGTTGAAGATGATGTCCAGCTCGCACACCTTCTCGTACGACTTGTCCATCTCCTCGACGTATCTGTGTATCATCTCCAGCGTGATGAGCTCGTTGTCGTCTGCGTCTATACCGCACACGAAGAACAGCGACGCATACCTCCTATACACTATCTTGCCATCTGTCACAGTTAGCCACTCGTCCCTGGGATCGTGCGAGTAAACTTACCCTTGTGTTCCAGCACATTGCACATCTTTGTCTTTCTCGCGAGAACCGTTGCGATCAGTTCGCGGATTATCTTGAGTTTCTCCTTCTGCGGAATTGTTATGTACCACTTGGATAACCGCACCTTTCCCTGTGCCGACAGTAGCACGAGATACTTGATTGCCATGCTGGTGGATGTATGTATTGGTGAAGATCAACATTGCCACGTCTGTGTTTTGGGTGAACCTCCTTCAGCCCTTGTAAGGGTTACGCAGCCCTCGCTGATTAATCCGTGCGGCGTTTTTTATGACTAAATTATTGACGTTTTTCTTTACCGATCACTGCTCCAGGGAGGCGACAGAACCAAGCAGGAACTGTAGCTGCTCGTTGATCTCAGCACACAGCTCTGCCTCGCTAACGCCTTCGAAGCAAGTCAGCTGTAACTTCAGCTCGCAAACCAGAAACCTCATGTTCTGCCACTGCACCGTCTCGAAGTCGTATCCTATACGCTTGGCCATTCCTGGTCCGTATAGTCTGATGCGTTCGCCGTCTTCTATTATCTTGCCGCTCTGCTTCAGCGCCCATGGATTAAGCTTGGGGAAATTGCTGTGAATGAATAAAACACGCGGTTGATTCTTGAACTCGTCGTCTTCCAAGTTCAACACACGTCCGCTTTTCTTGGCGTCCAGTCTGCGCTGCATTATCCTGTAATCTTCAACGGGGTCGAACTGTCCCATGCCACTTCCGAGGAACTCGCGGTCTTTGTTGAAGTGGCCAAAAGCAGTCAGGAACTTGTTCACCTGGTAGAAGCTGTTCTTGAGAACCACGGCGGCCGCCAAGAAGGTCTCCTTGTCGCCTTCACCGTCTGAGCCTTGAGAGAACAGAGGATAGAAGTAGTCTGGTCCGTAGAGGTTGTAATATAGGGACAGAAACAGCGACTTGGTGTGCTTCTTTTTGGAAATCATGAGTTGTCCGGACTCTGTGGTAGGGTCTGGAATCGAACCTTCCAGATCGTGCAGAGGTGGAGCTCCCTCGTTGTGAACGTTGTTTGGCCTGAACTCTCCGTACTCATTGTACCCGAAACGGACGCGTTTGCTGGAGATCTTGACGTCTGCGATCTCGTAAAAGTGCGGAGAGGTGGCGCGTCTCCAGAAATCGGGCCACACCACGAGTCCGTGGCTCTGGAAAGGATCAACGTCGAAAATGTGGTCTGGAGCATGAGCTGCGATATTGTCGGAGTCCAGCAACAGGACATTTTCAAAAGACGAGGTGATGAGAGCCAGCGACTTGTACTGGTACCCGTGGAACGAGTTAGACTCGGATACAACTGGTCCCAACTCACGAGGCATGTATATGCACCTGGCATTGAGTGCTGGGAAAACACGGCCACACAGATCAACCTCATACTCTTCCCACGTCGGTATGAACACTTCAACGGGGAGCTTGGAGCCTACCGATCTCAGAGACTTGATGGATAGCAAGGCCAACCAGTTGAACCGGCCTCCACCAACGTACACAATACCGTTTCCCTTGTAGAGACCGGCCGGGTAGGAGTCTGGCAGGTTGCGCACCACCTGGCGGTGGGACTTCTTCATGCTCTCGACCTCGTCCGGCGTCAGCTGTAAGAACTGGCGCAGGAACTGCTCCGTGAAGACCGGACCATTGTCCAAAGTGTCATAACCGGCGTGGTATATCCTGTCTTCGGTACCGTAGTTTTTCAGCGGAGGGATCTCGGGCTTACCCTGCTGCAGGGTCTTGAACACCGACTCGTAGAAGTGCTGGGCCATCTGTAGCCTCGACCCAATCTCGTCGTTGGCCGGGTTCCTGTTTATCATCTTCCACTTCTCAGAGTCAGTCTGCGACATGATGTGGGTATTTTTTGCGGCTGAGCCGTCGTCCTTGGATTTTTTCTGCGACAGCAGCTGCGACGCGCTGAGACCAGATCTTCTCTTGGGCTGGGCGGCCTCGTCTATCACGGAGGAGGAGGTGGCGGGACCCACCGATGAATACAGAGAGATAAACGTTAGCAGAAGCAGAACCAGCAGCGGAACCACGATCCACACGGCCTTCTTCCTCCTGAACCTATGCAGTTGGCCCGAGTGCATCCTCTGCACCATGGGCTTCATCTCGGAGGTCTCTTGTGTTCAAAGCGAGCGCGTGATATGTCTCCACAGAATAGAGAGAGGGAGAGCAAGCAAACGAGAGAGAGAATGCAGGGGCAATATAACGAGAGAGACGACTAACACAGTCTAAAATATGGAAGAAAAAACAATTGGTATCAACCCCGTCTGCTCCTTCCTGTGCGCTTATTGTGTTTGGTGTTTTTTTTTGACCTTGTCCTTTGTCCCCCCGTTGCAGATCCCCTTGGCCAATGCCGTTCCCGCGCGTGAACTCCCACGGCTTACGTAATCTCAGGTTTTAGACCGGGCGAATACTCTAAGGACGCGCTAGGGCGCATTCTGGATCCCATTGTGCTTTTTAGCCCGCAACTGTGTGAGGCAGACACGCTCTCGCTACCGGGCGCGGAATGAGCCGACTCCCAGTGGAATTAAACCGAATTGTCGGTCTGCTCTGGCTCTAGCGCGGTTACGTAATCAAGGAAAGCCAGAGTGCTGGGCACACGACCGCCCTCGACCACTTTCTCAGCTCCAATCCACACCCAGCCTGGCCGGGCCTCCCAGAGGAATAATAGCCATAGAGAGATGTTCGTCGGCCGGTGTATTGCGCTAAGATCCTCGGCGAGACGCTTTGCGAGAACATATGCTTTCGCAGTGTCTTCTCCGTCGCTGTGGCCGGCGGTGAAGAATGCCGAGTCTGACGTCCAGGCTCGTTACAGGGAAAAACTGGAACGGAAGGCCAGAGAGTGAGTTTTCTTTCTCCCCCTCTTCTTCCTCAACAAGGGCAAATATACTAACCATGTTCATGTTCAGGCTGGGAATAAACTCGCCGGATGAATTAAAACAGGCTCTGAAGGATGAGATCGAGGCCAAGAAGAGAGAGATGAACAAGGTGGATCCGCTCAAGGAGCTGGAGGAGTACGAGGCCAAGCAGCAGCAGAAGGCCGCCGGCGCCACCAAAGTGAGAAGCCCCATCTCCCCAGACACACCAAAGACACCATACAAGACGCTGCAGTCGTACATAAACGTTGACAAGTTCCAGGAGCTGGAGCAGCAGCAGATCGAGTTGCTGTGGAGGAGCAGATTCGCCTCCAAGGAGGAGGCGCTCGCCGCCGTGGTGCCGGTTGACGCATACACCAGGCTCTACACAAACGCACGCGAGAACCCGTCCTTCGTGCTGCCGCTGCCACGCGCCACCGGCGAGGAGGAGAGCGGGATCGAGATCCACTACGTGCAGTGGTCGTTTGTCGGCCCACACACCACACACGTGATGATCACGTCGCTGGCGGAGTTCAAGCTGCACGGAGAGTTTGCGAGACCCCACACGAGTCTCATGTTCCACCACGAGCTCAAGGACACCAACGGCGTGGTGCTGATGAACGGTGTCGTTGAGCCCGAGTCCTCTGTGTCGCAGCAGGAGGCTCAGCTGCTCATCATGAACCTCCAGAGATTCTACGGCGCCCTGGCAGACTCGCCGGCCTCCAGACGCAGGGTCAAGCTGCTCAAGGACTTCACCAGCGGCTCCGAGGAGTTTTCCATGGACCAGCTGATCGAGGAAGCACAGTCTTTAGAGAACTAGACCTTTGTATATACACGACCAACTTACCTCAAATTTATCCCACTTCTGTCCCACCTTTTGTTCGTCCACGGGGTTTTCTGTAGAAAAGAGAGCGAGAATATGGTTAAAGTGGGATATCTGGGACCACCAGGCACGTATTCGCACCAGGTATGTCGCCACAAATCACGCTGAAAGAGAGACTAACGATGTAGGCTGCTATCCAGGCCTTCCCCAACGACGAGCTGATACCTCAGAGCTCCATCGCCGGGTGTTTCAAGAGCATCGACAAACAGCTGGTTGAGTACTCGGTGATACCCTTCGAGAACAGCACCAATGGCCAGGTGGTGTTCACCTACGATCTGCTTCGTGACTGGTTCATGAAGTGCGGAGACTCAACGCCAAAGCCCAACTTTTCAGTCATCGGAGAGACGTTTGTCGGGATCCACCACAACCTGATCGGCTATGCTCGGGAGTCAGATATCACAAAGATCATGTCACACCCACAGGTATGGGGACAGTGCACGGGGTTCCTGTCGGGTGTGGAGGACGCGGAGAGGTTCGATACGTCGTCGACGTCCAGGGCCGTGGAGCTCGTGTCGCAGATGACTCCGGAGGAACAGCGCACGGTCGTGGCCATAGGCTCCCTGGCGGCCTCCAGGCTGCACGGCGTGCCGGTGATACGCGAGAGCATCGAGGACAACAAAAACAACACAACGAGGTTCCTGGTGCTAGGCAAGAGCGAAGCTGTGGAGCAGGACAAACAGCTGGTCAGCCTGGTGTCCTTTGTGCTCAAGCACTTCAACGACTCTGGGTCTCTGTGCCGCGTGCTTTCTGTGTTCGACAAGCACGCGATCAACCTCGTCTCCATAACCACCAGACCCGCCAAGCTCAACATGTGGCAGTACGTGTTCTTCGTCGAGTGCACCACCACGTCTGCGTCGCTCGAGTCTGCGCTCGCAGAGCTCGCTCCGCTCACCGAGGAGCTCCGTCTGATGGGCACGTTCCCCAGATCTACATAGACTTTCAAACGACACACCTTCATTACCTTCCGTATCTAGCTAAGCTCCAGGGGTTGTTGTCCAGCGGACACACGTTTCTCGTGCTGGTCCAGCGCTGGATGCAGTGCAGGTGGAAGCCATGGTTACACGTTCCCCAGGCCGTCACGCACTCCTGGTTGGGCTGGCTTATCGAGTTTGGCGCACAGTCGATGCAGGGCTCCATCAGGTGGTTTCTGCAGATCGCACACTGCTCCACCTCCATGTCCCACGACCAGAACGCCACCGCGTTCCACTTTTTGATCTCGAATCTCTTCTTGGCCTTGGTCTCCGTCTGTTCTGCCGGTGGGGCTGGTTCCAGCGTTAGTATCGGTCTGAAGCACCCGCCAAAGCGTTCAGCACAGCGCAACTTACCATCCACGTCCATCTCTTCCGACATCGCTGATTCTTTTCCTTGTTTGCAAAAAGCGCTTGGTTACGTGTGGGTTCCCCTTGTTCCCTTTGCCTCCCGTCCAAAGGCGAGTTGGATCTGACACTACTCCGTACACAAAGCGCCAACCTCAAGCCAGACCTTTATCCACACACAAGACAAGCACAACATGGAGGAAAATAGCGTTATATCGTCGCTGTACCCACCGCCGCCTCCGTATCTCAAGTTCTTCAGTGACGAAAACGTCGCGAAGCTGGAGGATGTCATCAAACAGCACAACAGCGACATGGACGCGGTGGCCACAGCGGTCGAGGGAACACCGCTGCAGTTCATGATACCGCCTCCGAAGCCAGAGGGCGAATCGTACAGGTCCTTTGGAGACATCTGGAACTTCAAGGACAAGTTCATGACGCTGCAGGATGCCGGCATTCCACAGCTGTACTCGAGCACGGAGGATGACAGCAACGACGAGGAGATATTCACGCTGGAGCGCATAGACGAACTCAAGAAGCTGACCAAGTCGCTTCTGCTCAACTTCCTCGAGCTGCTCGGGATACTGGCGAAGAACCCCGCTGCGGCCAAGGAGAAGGTGGGTCAGATACGCATACTGCTCATAAACCTGCACCACCTGCTCAACTCGTACAGGTTACACCAGTCGCGGGAGATTCTCATACTGAAGATCGAGGAGAAGATAGCCCAGGACAACGAGGAGATCGAGAGGATAGAGGAGATATGCAAATCTGTCGAGGAGAAAATACGAAATCTCGTCAGAGAGCAGATCGACCTCAAGATTGGGTCTGTGGAAACCGATATGCAGATCGATACGGTGCAGGAGTCGACTGCGCCCTCTGTCGAGGAGCTGGAAAAGCGTGCTATAGACGGATTGCTTGAGTAGATTATGTACAGGTCTCTAGTATACCTCATATACAGCTTCGTCCTGTTCGACGTTCTCGAAGAACCTGTTGTAGTCCTCCATGTCAAACTTCTCGGTGTGTCCGACGAACGGCTTCATTGGAACATTGCCCAGCTTCATCATGGTCCTCTCGAGGTGTTTGCGCTCGATGTAGCCGAAATCCTGGTCCGTGAATAGAAACACGAGGTTGGCTCTATGTTCTTCCTCGGCGAGGCCCTCACCAGATCTGAATCTGCCTCCGAGCATAGCCAGCGTGCGTGGGTCTATGAGGGTGTCCACTCCCAGACACACGATGTTCTGCAGGTTCTTGAAAGTGAGGCCGAGCACGTTCTGCACGCTCGTTATCAGGAAGTGTGGATTCTCCTCCGAGAAGTCCTCAAACTCAGCGTTGAAGAAGTCTGAGAAATCCTCGGTCGCGTTGAAGACTTTGGCAAAGTATCCCTCGGCCTGGATCTCCTGCTGGATCTTCAACGACGACTCTGACTCGTGGTGAAGGAGCAGGATCTGCCCGGAGAGTTTCTCCGATATGCGAGACACAAACCTCGTTGGTCTCAGACGGTTCTTGTTCTGCTGACCGAGCAAGAACACCCGGTGTTTCTTGTAGTTGACGTCCATCACGTATCCCACTTCGCTGTGCAGCTCAACATCCTTATTGGTCTCAAACGCCATAACGTCCCTCAGCTCGCCTGCCTCGTTGACGACAACAGCTCCGACATTGACGCTCGACGGAATGAGCGGGTCTTTGCCCTCTCTCTCGCTGGTGATTGGTGACACTCCGACCATCTTGGCCTTGTCCCACTTGAACCATTTGTGTTTCTCGAGAAGGTGGATCAGCTCACCAGACACCGTGTCCACCAGAAACCCAAACTGAACGTCCGGTTTCTGTATGACGTTGCCGAGGTTGTCGTCCCTATCGGTCATGCGGAGCTCTAGAAGGTACGAGATGAGAGACTCGGCTGGCTTCTTCTTCTTCTTGGGAGCTCCGTCTAACAGTAGGAACTCCGCATCGTCGCACAGCACGAACTTGAGGTCACTCAGCCCGAGCTCGTGTGGGTCTTTGAACTCCTGTATCATGTCCAGCAGTCTCTGTGGGGTAGACACGATCATGTGCGGTGGATCGAGCGATCTCCACTGCTGTAGCTGGCGCGTCTCTTCTTCCTCGTTACAGCGGTAGAAGAACTGTGCGACCTTGGATGGGTCTCCTTCGAACGGTTTCAAGACGGACTCCACTATGTGTTTGTACTGCACCGCGAGACTCGTGTTCTTCACCAGGATGAGCGTGGTGGTTGCAGGTTTGGACCTATGTGTGGTGGCCCTCGGCTTCGAAAGGGCATACATAAGTGCTGCAAACGATTTGCCGGTTCCCTGTGCTCCGCGTGCCACTGTGGAGTACCCGGAAGAGAGAACAGCCAAGAGCTTTCTCTGTATCTCAGTGGGCTCCTCCACGGGGAAGCTCTGCTGTACTGCCTTCACCACGAGCGGCGAAACTCCAAACTTGTCAAACCCACCAGCCTCTCTGGGATCGTGCCTCAGCTCCAGCTGGTCCTCTAGCGGCTTCCAGGTGTGTTTTCTGCGGTCAACTTCCTCGTCAAGCACCGATATGATGGTCTTCTTGAATGCCTTGAACCCAGAGAGCTTCTCCCTCCGTCTCGAGGGTCTATTCTCGATGTATACATGTCTCTGCGGTATCCACGGGCGTCGTATGGTACACTGCAGCACTCTCGGTATCGGTTTCAGCATTGTGAGGGCCTTGTTTGAGGGGGGAAGGGAGGTCAGCCACAGAAAGAAAAATTTCTTAGGCGATGAGCCCTCTAAACAGAATTTGCCCCTCTCTTCCAACGCCACTCTGAGGCTTTTTCCTGATAAAAAAGACAAAAGATACTCGATATGCTGCCCAGAGCGTCAAGAGTGCCCGTTAGCGTGGGCTCGATGCTTCTGCGCTCTCTCAGACCTGCCATGTTCCCTGCCCGTATGGGACCAACCACCATGGCGCTTGCTCCATCTGTCAGGTCGGCTTTGTTGTCACACAGTGCTCCCTCGTACCAGAGCACTCAGTTCAAAGTCGATAACCCAGAGCTGATGATCGCATTCACGTGCAAGAAGTGCGACACGAGGTCCAGTCACACGATGTCCAAACAGGCGTACTCCTCGGGAACCGTGCTCATCAAGTGTCCTGGATGCAGCAACAGACATCTGATTGCTGATCACTTGAAGGTGTGTATTCACAGATGACTCGCGTTGAAGTTGGTGCCTACTAACAACAAACAGATCTTCTCGGATGACAGAATAACGATCGAACAGATCCTTGCAGCCAAGGGAGAAAGCGCTTCTTCCAACCTTGACGACCTGGTGTTTGAGGATATCCCAGACAAGCTCAAGGGAATTCTGGGCAGACATGCCAAAGATGCTCCCGAAGAGTACAAGGAGAAAGAAGACGAAGACGACGATTTCAAGAAGATTCCTGGTCCCAAGGAGTGAACCCCTCTCCTGTGCGCTTCAACGGAGATCTGTACATAGCTTCAATAGACACTCACTTGTTTCTGGAAACGGACGATGTACACTCACTTGTTTCTGAATACGGAAGTTTGTTAACCGCTCGCTGTTCTGTCGGAATGAGTGGAGAGAGAGCGGAATGCGCCGCAGAGGGCTATTGGGCGTTCTTGGTTCCTTTTGATCCGCTCTGCTTTCACCCCAACGGCATTATCTCTGGTTATCTTTCTCTTATTTGCTACAGAAATGGAGACACACTTCGATCTGCTAGTGCTGAGACGCGTCCTTCAAAGAATCCGCGAAAACAGTCCGGAATTGGTACAGTTGATGGTATGTCTCTGGATAAGCGCCCGTCTTCGATCCACTAACTCTTCTGAACAAGCCCCAGTCCAAACACCTTTGGCTGACATTCCACTTGGTCACGCTCACAAGTGTGGCCATGTACGTGGCATCTCTCGTTAGTCCCAGAACCCTCGTGTTCACGCTTGAAGAATGGTATGTGTGGTGTCTTTACGGATGCATAGCCACATACACACTTGTCCTCGTGAAGTTCTACCTTCTGGAGACAATCCTCGACGACGACAGTGAGATTCCGGAGAACGGGAGACCTGTGCTTTTAGCAGAAATCCTCAAATCCGAGAATTTCCACCTACTTCTGTGTTCTGTCCTGTGGACTTTCACGAAACCGTCCATCGTCAAGATACTGCCTTACGGTATATACTCGTGGCTGAACCTCTCAGGGTTCGCGACGTTAGATGCGTTCCCTAACAGCCCGCTTTCTGTCGCAGTACAGCCGCTGAGATCCTACCTCGATCCGATCCTACTTCTAGGTGCGGCTCACGCCGAGCTGTTGATCTTTGCATGTCTGGCACGTGCAAGCTGGGCAGGAGAGTCAGAGTCCGCTTTCTACTTCTACCTGTACCTGCTGCTGTGGGGACTCAAGCTGGAGTACTCTGAAGTGTCGCGGATCTCGTTCCACCAGGTGGTTGACTTCGGGGACAGGGTGCTGTTCCACAGGTTCAGCCCTCCAGTGGCCCGACAATCGTGGATAGGTTTCAAGAAGACGCTGTACATGCTGATTCCACTGGATCAGCAGTACGAACTGGAAGAAGAAGCCCAGACCGCTGCCTCCAGCCCTCGAAAGGGTACAGGCGGGTACGAACACACATAAGAGAGAAATGTCAACGATGCTTCTATATATACTCAGCTTTGAGCTGTTGCAGAGTCTCCCAACCGTCAGTGTACTCCCATGAGCTTCTTCCCTTGGACATCAGGGATCTGATGGTAGATCTAGCCTTGTACTTCCAATCCTTGCACACGAGATCTCCAGCCCCGTGCTTTCCAGGAAGTTCTCCGAGCGATTCGTAAGCGGCAGCCAAGTCACGACAGGCGTCGATGGCTTCGTTCCAGACATTCTCGTCCGTGTTCAGATCAGGAGAACTCACAATTGCACGGTATGCCTTTTCGTGACAGGCAAGTGCTTCCCATGGTCTCTTGAGCCAAAGCTCCACGCGCGCAACAATGCCCCAACAACGTGCAGAGTTGTTGACGACAGCAGGGATAGAGACGGTCATGTACTGAATGCAGTTCCTCTGGAAAGAAGTCAGGTGCTCAGGGTTGTAGTCGCTCTGGATAAGGACCTGGGCTAGTTTCTCAACCACAGGAAGGTCTATCATTCCCTGGCCCTGTTTATCGCGCTTGAGGCTCAGAAGCTCCTTCGAAGCAGTGAGAACATCGTTCCACTCTCCGAGCTTGGCAGCGACAACGAGGTAGTTCTCCCATATCTTCCACGAACCGCTTCCCTTTTCACTTGACCTGACAGCCTTCTTCAGAGCAACGAGAGCTTCGCTGTTCTTTCCCGTCTTGGTCAGCGAACTAGCGAGGTTGCTCCATGCAAATCCGTTGTCCTCATCAATGGTGACACAACGCGTGAACGCCTCTGCGGCAAGCTCGAAGTTCTCAGCCTCCAGGCCCAGCACACCGTAGAAGTACCAGTTGTCGTAAGACAGAGGACTGGCTTTGAGACAGTCGTACATATGGTCAATGGCCTTTCCGATGTCTCTAGGAAGACCCGAGTTCTGAGGCGGCTGGAAGCAGTATCTTGCGAGAGACCTCTTTGCGTTGGCATATTTGCCTACCTCCCAACTCTGTTCCCACAGTTTGGGATCCTGTCTGATATCACCGAGCACTGAAAGAGCTCTGGCATCGTTGGGGTGGCTTTCGAGCTGTTTCAGAATGGACTTCTCTGCACTCTCCTCATCACCGATAGTTGCATGGCACAAAGCGGCTTCGATCCACAGGTGCAACTGTTCGTAGATCTCCAAGGCGGATTTCAGAGATCCAAGCTCAATCAGCTTCTCTGCAAGCTGGTGATCCATCTCCCACTTGGGCATCAGCGGGAGTTGGTGGATATACCTCAGCCTGATGGCATTGGCTAGCGTTGCCGAGTCGTCTGGAGATGCGATTTTGTCATAGAACTCTTTCTCATCGTCAGTGGTTGCGAAGAGTCTGCCTCTGTTCGGAGACTTCATACCCAGTTCCTCAGACAGAGAGTACAGTTGAAGGACACCTCTCTCGACAGTCTTGGCCTTGGTGGTCTCGAGGAGAGATCTCACCCACAGAGCTCTGGAGAACACAGACCAGTTGGTGGTACCTGCTGGAGAAAAGAGGACTCTCTGGACAAGTGCAACGAGTTCCTCTCTGACCATGTTATCGTTGGATGGAGTGTTTGCCTTGATGTGTGCCAGCCTCAACAGCAGCTGGACGCTATCCAGATCGGCAAGGGCAGGCTGTTCATTCGGGTCGAGCTTCTTCAAGGACTCAGGGATGGCAGCACTGCTGAAAGCAATGGGAAGAATGTCGTTGGTGGAATCCTTCTCGGCACCGATGCTCGACTCGGACAAGTCGAGCTTTATACGCTTCAACTGCTGGGAAGAGTCAAACTGGGGGTTGTTCAGGATGTCCTCCTCATCCTCACCGACAGCCTCGTACTGAGGTTTCTCGAACAAGACGTCACTCTTCAACTCAATGTCAACGGGAGTGTCTGAAGAGGAGGTGGTCTCGCCGAGCCTGAGCAGGGCCTCGCTACTCTTGGCGAGAACGGTCAGAGTGGCAAATGCAGTTTCCTGGAACTTGGTTCTCTTGGCCTTGCAGCCTGTAAGCACAAACTCGAGGCTGGAGGCCTTCTTGGACTTGGCCAGCGAGTCTATGGTCACGTTGTCTGAGTTGGCAGCCAGACTGCTCCTTGCAACTTCCAAATGGAAGGAAACAAGCACAGTCTGGGATAAAGGCGATGACTTTGAGTTCTCAATCAGGTTGGTGACGACCTTCGTATCCAACAGAGCCAGTGACAGAGCACACAGGAGGGGAGACGACTCGGGTAGGAGAGACATCTGGACCTGCAGCACTCTGGCTCGCCACCAGGCGATAGAGGCGGTAAGGAAGTCGTAGACTGGAGTCGTGTTCACAAAAACAGCCTCCTCGGTGTTGGATATGTCGACTTCCCCCAGCACAAGCGAGCTGGGAGTGTCCTGGAGTAGCTCGAGCAGACGCAGCGAGAACACCAGTAGCAGTGGCTCTGTGGTGAGCTCGTAACTCTGCTGACCTGAGATAGACAGCAGATACAGAGCGTCCACCGAGACTTTCTCGCTGAGAAGGAGAGGTTTCAGGAACCCGAGGTAGTCATCGTGTTCTTCAAACACGATCTGTGGACCGGTAAAGTTGTTCTCGACAAAGAGGTGGGCGAAAAGAACGGCCAGTATGAGCACCTGGGTCTTCACAACCTCCGGTTCGCCCTCCAGACTGCTCACTATGGTTCTGCACGTGGTATCAACAAGATGAGACAGCTCCACCTGGCTATCAACGAGAGACAGCAGCTCCGTGTTCTGGAACACTTTGGTCTTGAAGGGCTCCTCTTGGAACACCTGCAGAAACTGACCCCTCGCTAAAAGAGACACCAGCCGGGACTCAACAGAGGTCCCATCAGCACTGCTGAGACCCAGCAGCCTCAGATGCAAATCGTTCAAGCTCATCGTTGCGGACTTCTGGGAGAATCAAAGGAGCTTGTTCGCCCCACCAAATTTTTTTCTTCGTCTTCGGCGCGATTACATAAGCGCTTCCTTTTTTTGGTTTTTTTAATTGAGGTTTACACGACAGATCAAAGATAAACAAGGCTTCTCGGTAAGCTAGCTGACGTGAAACTGACAGTGGACACAGCTGAAGTTAGCACACAGATGTTCAAGAACGACGATTCCAATCCGTATGCGGCAGCGGCAAAGCGCCAGAGCACGCTGCAGGACAGACAGTCGACGATGATGAACATTGGGGATTCAGAGATGCTGCCAGATGTGCCCATCCAGTCGTTCAAGATACGAGAGTATGACAACACGCCCAATTTCCAGAACGACCTCAAGGTTGTGGTTGCAGGAGACGGTGGATGCGGTAAGACGTCACTGCTGGTGTCGTACTGCATGAACCGGTTCCCCACCGAGTACGAGCCCACCATCTTTGAGAACTACAGAGCCTTCTTCGAGGGCCCGGGCGACGATATCACACAGGTGTTTTTCTGGGATACCGCCGGACAGGAGGAGTACTCGCGTCTGAGACCGCTCTCGTACCAGGGGGCGGATCTGATGGTGATCTGCTTCAGCGTCAACAGCAAAGTCTCGCTCTCCAACGTGCAGCACACCTGGTACCCGGAGGTCAAGCACTACTGCGAGAACGTGCCTGTGGTGCTGGTTGGCCTCAAAAGCGACCTCTACGACGAGATCGTGGACCCGTCCGTGTTTGTCGAGAAAGGTGCGGCCATCGAGGTGGCTCGCGCGATCGGGGCTCTCGCTTACGCAGAGTGCTCGGCCAGGACAATGCACAACGTCCACAACGTGTTCGACATTGCGCTGAGCGTGGCCGTTGCCGAGAAGAAGGCAAGAGAGCCGGCTCCAGAGCCCAAGACCAAAATCCACTCCGTCGCCAACGAGACGAGGTGCTGTACCATTGTCTAGAAATACCCTGTTAATGTAATAAATACAACGAAAAACCCCGCGCCTCACAGGTCACATGCGCATTCCAGCAGAAGAGAAAAACACGGGCGCGCCGACAAAACACGACGAAAAGCTCCAACGTTGTTTACCTTCGCTCTCTCCCCTCTTTCCTTCTGCAGAGGATAAAATCAAACAGGGTTTTACCTTCTATTAGAATCTATTCGAAACGGCCTATTTATTTGCAACGCTCACCATGGACTATCTGCCCAAAAATATCCCGCTCCCCTCTTTCGAGGCTCCCTTTGGAGTCAAGCTATGGCCACACTTCGATGCGATAGTCACGCAGCTGTCCTCCGGCAGGATTGTTCCTTCTGAGTTCCAGTTCATCGCCGGCGAGACTTTCCTGTCGACCCTGCCCCCCGTTTCCGCTCTCATCGCCTTCTACTACCTTGTTGTGTTTGGCGGAAGGGCTGTCATCAGACGTTTCAACCTCCCAGCCCTTGTTCTGAACGGACTCTTCCAGATCCACAACTTCTTCCTCACCTCTCTCTCCCTGACCCTGTTGGTTCTGCTTGTGGACCAGCTTGTGCCCATCATCTACGAGCACGGTCTCTACTACGCCATCTGCTCCGAGTCTGCCTGGACACAGCCACTCATCACCCTCTACTACCTCAACTACCTCACCAAGTTTGTTGAGTTCATCGACACCGTTTTCCTCGTTGTCAAGCAGAAGAAGCTCACCTTCCTGCACACATACCACCACGGTGCCACTGCGCTTCTGTGCTACACACAGCTCAACGGTGTCACCTCGATCTCCTGGGTGCCAATCACCCTCAACCTCGGTGTTCACGTCGTCATGTACTGGTACTACTTCTTGGCTGCCCGTGGTATCAGAGTCTGGTGGAAGGAGTGGGTCACCCGTTTCCAGATCATCCAGTTTGTTCTCGACCTGGGTTTCGTCTACTTTGCCACTTTCCAGAAGATTATGCACAACTACTTCCCTGCTGTCCCACACTGCGGTGACTGTGCAGGTACCATGCTCGCTGCGTACTCTGGCTGTGCCATTCTTTCCTCTTATCTCGTACTCTTCATCGCCTTCTACATCGAAGTTTACAAGAAGAAGGGCTCCAAGAAGGCCAAGGTCCTCAAGCGTGTTCCAGGTGGTGTTGCCGCCAAGGTCAACGAGTACGTTCTGCTTGACTCTGCCCACCTCGCTACCGGTTTTGATTCTGCCTCTGGCTCCCCATTGCCTCCAAAGCAGCGTCGTAAGGCATGAACGCATGTGAAACGGTTTCATGAGCAAAACAAACGACAAAACAGTATAAGAAAAATATCATGTCACTATATACCCCTCTAAAACTTCTGTAGAATATCACTGGTCCGCCTCTTGGACAACTCTATGGCCCTCTTGATCATATCTCTGCTGACTGGGTGTTGCTGCGAGCCTCCCCGTATGGTAACCGAAGTGAGACTCTCGCCATTCGTGACGACGGTGATCCTCCTGTTGACCGTGGTATCTTCGACTTCTCCCTCCAGATCCGCCAGTAGCACGTCTGCCTCCGTGTTGCCTGTTTCCATGTCCACATCGTCCTCTTGCACATCTGCAACACCAAAAGTACTGCTCCAGCTCAGCTTTGATTCGTCCAGCCTGAGTCCAAACTTCTTGCTATCGTCACACACGAGCTTGTACTCCTCTGACAGTGTTGCCTTCTCGCCAGCTTTGGAGCGAACGGGCATTCTCACATCCAGTTGGTCTTCGTCGACGTACACCTGCGGCAAGTACGTGTTCTTCAGAGCGGAAACGAGCGATCCCCAACACAGGTCAAACATGGGTCCGGATCTCGAAAAACACTGGATGTTCGCATACAGAACAAACGAGTATCTCTTCTTGGCCTCGAACTCACCGCTGTCTATGATGGACACCTCGCCGTTCTGATCTGTGCTCTTCAAGCTCAGGTTGATCTTCAGACTCTCCTGCGAAAGCAGGCCCGACGCGAGTAGCGTCTCGTGGAGCTGCTGTGAAAGAACCATTTCCTCTTCGGACGGCGGGCCCGTACGTCCGCTCTCTATCTGCACAACAGGATACACGCTAGTAGCGCCCGACTTCTTCTCATCCCCGGTGCCTATGATGCCATCCTCCAGCTTGAGTCTGTAATCGTCAACGGCATCCTCTTCATCCTCGACGATGCCACCGGTGATCCCACAGATGACTATCGTGTCGCCGGTCTTGACGACCGAGGAACCAAGGATGTTCCCAGAAGAGGAGTCCGCTTCGTATTTACCCAGACCTGTCTGGTTAATGCTAACGTATCTGAACTCCTCGAACTTCCGCAAACACGGCCTCAATCCGGCATTCAGGTGTTTCTGCAACGACACCTCAGGCGCCACTCTTGCCAGCACATCGGGAACGAGTCTCAAGGGCTTTGATTCAGACTCCTCAGCCATTATTCCCCTATATACTTGAGCCGTTGCTGGTGAAGCCTCTCTCCCACAGAGAATTTTTCTCCTTACATATGGCAGTGCGAAACACAAAAAACTCACGGCGGAGGTTTCCGTGCGGCGTTTACGGGTCTTTAACATTATGTATCATTCGAGCTAGCTAGAAGGCTCACTCATATCCTCGTTGGTCCTCGTGATAGCTGGCGCCAACGCAGCACTGCTGTGGATAGAACAGGCATCGTCGTCTGAGAAGGGGGATCCGACGGACTCCGCACCCTCTGATGCAAGTGCGTCTTTGGTCCATGCAGCTCCTCCACGGGCGCCTAATGCACCAAGAGCCAACCTGTGTGCCTGGTGTCTCTTGCGTCTGTTCTCTGTGGCCTCCTCGGGTGTGGAGGGAGAATCCCCGGGCGATGGACTCGGTGGAGAACTGCTTGGAACGGTGTTCTCCTTGTCCATCTCCATGTCGCTCATGTCTGTGGAGCTCCCGCTGCTGAGGCTGGCATTGGGTGCACTGGGAGTCTCTTGAACAGCGGGAGATTTCTCCTTGAGCTGTCTTGCGTGCTCTATGACCTTCTTCAGATGCTCGCCTCCAAGAGGCTCAGACGAACGTTTGCGATAGAACAAGAGGTATGCAGAACCCTTGATGGAACTCTGAGGATCAGCTGGCGTGACGCGTGAGTCATCGTAGTAGTACCACTTGTCGTCGACGAAGTTCTTGACGTATGCGGTGTAGTGTCCACCGCCAAGACCACCGTAGTGGTTGTCAACGGCAAACAAGTCATATATCAGCTCCTGGCCATCGGGGCTCACCACATGTTTCGACATATCGAGGCCCTCAATGGGGAAATCCACAACAGCGTCAATCTTGTCGCTGAAGGTCCTCTGGTTTTCAAACCGCTTGAGGTGGATGGTGAGTACATCAGGGACAGACCAGATCTCAATCTTCTTGGTAGCCTGGCGGTGGTCTTTGCACTTTGGACAATACCACAGATCGTGCTCACCCAAAACCTCAGCCGTCGAGAACATGTTGAGACAGTCTTCGAGACTTATGTTTGAGTTGGCCTTCTCTGCCATGGCCTTTCTGCTCTGCTCCAGCTCCTCATTGGGGATAACCTCCGGCTTGGTCCACGTTTCTGTACCTCCCTCGCCTTCATCTTCAATCCCGGTGAAGAACGTATCGAAAAGATCCTGGTCCCACTCACACACAAGTGCCATCTTCTCAGAGACAAGACATCCATGGTCGGATTCAACGTCAGCTGACTCGATTGGCGTTGGCTCAACCGTGGTCATCATGTCTGCATCAGTCACAAGACTGGCAAGACCAGCTTCGGACGATGTATCCGAGAGGTCTTCTGCTGGTGCATTAAGCGTTGTGTCCATGTCCACATCTTGCTGGGCACCTTCCAATGTCTCGTCGATGGTCGGCACAGCCTCTGCGTCGTCATCCGCAACCGAGTTAGCCTCGCTCATGTCCGAACCAAGCGCTTGATATGTGTAGAACTGACGCTTTCTAGTGTTGACTTTGTCCAGAAGATCAGGCAAGTTTGAAAAGTAGGAAATGGTCCTAGGTAGCCACAACGAATCATCGTCATCGTATGGATCGTTGTTTCTCGGTTGGCCAAACGAGTAGTTGGAACTGTAACCTGTAAATCTCGTCTGTTTGACCTCGCGCGAAGAGTCAAGCGTCTTGATCTGGAAAGCATAATTGCCTGGGATATCTGGGTTCGCCAACGAGATATCGGAGTCGGACCCATCAACCTCAGCCATTTCAGTAACCTCGTCCTCGAGTTTTCTCTTCAACAGAGGGAAATCCTCGAGGCTGTGCTTCGCCTTAGATCTGCTTCTAACCTGGGTGAAATAGTTGTATGTCGATAGTTGATCATATCTCTTCTCCAGTTTTTCTCTGATCAGGCCATACGACAACTTCTCCTCGGGCGACAAAGTGATCAAAAATGGAATGCTGAATGGTTTGGAAGAGCTGGTCGCTCCACCGGAAATAGTGCTGAACACAGGCACGATCAGATCGTCATCCTTGTGATCAACTTGGTAAAACCATAAGTCATCGCCATCAGAGACAAGCTCGGATATGGGTAGGTACGTCGCGTCTGAGTCCTTTGACTCGTAGTTCTTGTAGAACTGGCTGTTGAAGATTTCGACACCGACGAGGTCAGAGGCGTTCACGCCAATTTTTTCAGCAACGTAGTGTTTGAGATCACCAAATGTTGCAGTCTTGTTCAGCTCCACATCTAAAATCTTTGGATATCCAGTATCCAACAAGATCTTCACCTTGTGCGACCACTTCTTGCTGATGGGTAAGGGCAGAGTTAGGTCATTATAAGGATCAAACGTGATGCTGATCTTGCCACAATCTGGACACACCAGGGTAGACTTGTAGAGACCGACAAAAAGGTCGATGATGATCGAATTGTTTCTGAGTTTGTGAAGTTCCCAGCACTTCTCCGCAAACTTCTTGATCTCATCAGGGTTATCCACCTTATCGTCCTCAAGTTCTGGCTTCTCGACGTAGGGTTTTTTGTGAATTCTGTTCAGATCTTCATGCAGACCGTCTAGCAGATACGCCAAAAACTCTTGGGAATCCTGCTGGTGGTATCCGGCAAACATCGAGTTGTAGAACCCAATTGTCATTTTGAAGTCTCTCGGAGTGATACAGGAAGACTGGCCTCCCTGCTTTTGACTGAAAAGCGTGTGTATCAGAGAACCGAAAGCCATTGCAATCTTTCCGTGGTTGCCCAGCGGGTTGTCTGTGTTTATCTCATCCTTGTAGAAATCGTGCAAGAAATAGTGGGACAACTCTGGAACATGCACCAGACACTGAAGGGCAGAGTTCATGTAGCACGAGTTACCCAGGTTCTGCAGCCCTATACGTCCATCAGTCATCACCAGTTCTTTTGAAGTGGCAGAGGGCCAGGAGCTCTCCTTCTGCTTGACCTCTATGACGATTTGGGATACGCTGAGGGTCTTATCGGCCAGGGTCTTGAACCTGTCGCTCTTGCTGCGGATCAGCAGTTGCTTGTTCTCAACCTCGTTGAATGCAGATGGCGTCAAGCAGAACGGGATACTTTTTTCGGGCTGTATGAGCCATATCCTCGTCATCAGAGACAGACCGATGATCTGTATCGACAGCTGGCGCTTCACAGCCTCCTTGACCTCCCTCAGCTCCGTCTTTCTAGAGAGCAGCAACGGCCTCGGGTGTATGTGCGAGATGCGGTTGATGTAACTGGCTGGCACGAGCGCATGCAAGAAGAAGACCGCTGGGAACAGCTCCACTTCGAAAGAGCCGTCATCGATCTTGATGAGCTCTCTCACCACGGGCTCGCCTGTCGAGCCGTACCACTCGTGCAGTTTGGCAAAGGCCTCTTCCGGGAGGGTGACAAACGGCACGTACGACGGGTCCTGTGGAGCTCTCAGCAGCAGCCCGGACTCGTCTACCAACGATGCCGAGTCAATGGCGCCCAGCCGTCCCGCCGCGTCTTTCTCTTCCTCAGCCACAAAAGAGTCGTACCACGACTTGGGTATCAAGCAGTACCTGTCTCCCTCGTGTCTGTTCTCCCAGTTTTCTCCGATCAGCCCTTGTATTTCACGCCTCTGTTCCTGGCGGTCGGGCTTCGGCGAGGTGTCGGTGTCTCCTGCACTGTGTCCCTCAGAACCGGCTCGGTCCGAAGAGGCAGCTTCCAAGTACATGGCACAGGACGGATCTCGATGGAATCAGATAACTCCGGACGTAAGAGAGAAAGTGCCCAGAGAGAAACAAGCACGCAGGCGCTTCGCTCCACCAAACAAGAAAATCCTTCCAAGCGCTTCCGGCCGGTCTCTGTCCTCAAAGATTTGGTGGACACACGCCTCTCCCGTTCCCTCACAAAGACGACAACACCAGCGATAAAGCGCGGCTAAATATGCTTATGGCTGGGGTATCCTGGCCAGCTGAGACGCTGAGTACCGGGACACCAATGGTATATGACAATGGTGTCTGTGCGGGGGGAAAGTTGCTTGTCTTGTGAGGGATCTCATCGGGGCAGAGCGAAGCCCCACAA
Source organism: Kuraishia molischiana (assembly GCA_024271875.1). Taxonomy (NCBI): domain Eukaryota; kingdom Fungi; phylum Ascomycota; class Pichiomycetes; order Pichiales; family Pichiaceae; genus Kuraishia; species Kuraishia molischiana. The sequence goes on from JANBXH010000017.1 coordinate 181,785, forward strand.
AAGCGATGCGCCCTTGTTATCTCTCTTAGCGCCAGGAGCTCTCACCCTTAATCCTGCTTCTGCTCTCCTCCACTTTCGGATACACCGTTACTCGCATCCAGACGCTCGTTCAGGTCCCGTTATACGATGGATTACGAATTGACAGCCGCGGAGGTGTCGGAGCTGGAGAAGCTCTCGCTGTCAGGCGACCCTTTGGGCGCCACCGCTGGGATGCTCGCCGCGTGCGTGGATAACAGCGATGCCGTTGCGCAGATTCTGCGGAACTGGGAGGACATCGATGTGTCAGAACACGAAGCGATAACCCAGTCGCTGTACTCAGCCCTGTTGGAAGCCGAGGTGATGCCCCTGGCCAAAGCACACTCGCAGAGGCTGGTCGCTATGGCACTGAAGACACTCAGCACACTTGAGCCGGATTTCCAGAGGGTGGCGTACACCTTCCTGGAGATCCTTGCGTCTTCGTCTGTGGTATCGCCGTCGAACGTGTTTGGACCCGAGTCTACCGCTCTCTTACTGCGTGCCCTGGAGACATCCCCCTCAGAACATACGAGAACGCTGTTCGTGATGTCTGCTCAGACGGCCCTGCCTGGACCAGAGCTGCTCACAATTTGTCGTTTGGCATCCGGAACTGGCGAACTCAAGAATTTCTGGCTGGGAATGCTGCAAGAGCTGGTGTCACAGGACAGCCGAGCGACCCCCGCTTTAGCCATAGATGGAGGGCAGGCCTGCTTCAAGAACCTCTCCATGGACCATCCGGACCTCGGTTACAGTTTACAGTTTTGGTTGCGCGTGGGACATACCGAGAACGAAGCCGCTCAGAAAGTCGTATCTATAACTTCGGATGACTCCTCTGTGTCGCTTGAACTGAAGGGCGATAAGCTCTGCATGAAGTCATCGACTCGTGGTAAGTCCGAGACGGCAGTATTTGAAGGGTTCAACCTTGAGAGAGATGTTTCCTACCACATAGTACTACGTCACTCCTCAGGAAAGCGCCCTAAGGCTGGGCTTTACGTCGATGGTGAGTCTATCCAGTCCGTGGAACTGGCATACCCGTTTTGTTCCAAACCGGAAGTGCACAGCAGTCTCCAGCTTGAAATCGCACTTGGTGAACCGTCTGCCAATGTTCCCACCCTTCAGTTCACCAATATTTTCGTGGTAAACACCGTTCTGCAACCTGAATGGTGTCTACTGTCATACTTGCTTGGAAAGAAGTATACCGGAAATTACCAGGATCGCAACATCATCAAATACATGACGTATAAGTCTCTCCGACAGCTTGAGATTCGACTTCAGGAGCTGTATACGAACCGGCCTGGACTTCGTCCGAAAAAGAAACAGTTCGAAAACCTGGTTGAAATGCAGCAGGTGCTTGTTGATGATGGTGTGTTCAACCTCGATGCAAGAGACATTATTCTGAACTTTAACGCGCACATATACGAGCAGACAGAAGACGTTTTCGGCGGGATGAAGCTGTGCAAGACGCTGAAAGCTCAGGCTCTCAAGAAGTCTTTGTCTTTCCATCTTCCAGATTTCTCCACAACACAAACCGTCAAGATTGTCGGCAGGAGGTCTGTATCATCTATTCTATACGCAGTGGGTGGCCCTGCGATACTCCTCAAACTCATAGAGTCCTGTCTGACAGCTAGCTCTCTCGAGCTGGCTCTGGGGACTCTTGCTGGTGTTCTGGAAGACGACTGGGCTATGCTCAAGGAGTTTGAGACTAAGAGTGGCTATGATATGGTGAGCACCATTTTGAAGACCAAAAAAGACCTCATTAGTCTGAAGGTGCTCGACTTTATCCTTGGGTTTGTTGGCTACAATCACATTTCACCCATTGACTCCCTCTTGGTGAACCCACAGGCCTACGCGTCTCTCATTGCCGACTTTGAGATATGGTCCCCGAAAAGGCTCGAAGATTCTGACCTCAGAGATATCTTCAAGTTTGTCCTTTTCCAGTTCACGGTGTTTGGTCAGACCAGCAGATACTGCATATACAACCTGAAGCTAATGGTACAGATGAAGATCATCAAGAGGTTTATCCAGGCTCTCAAGTATGGTTACTTTGCAGAGGATATTCTACCAGTCGTGCATGATTCGTTACTGGTGCTGGTGAAGGTGAATCCGTCTCCTGAAGTACTTCGTTCGCTTTCACTCTACGTGATCTACGCACTCAACAAGCAACTCCACCACAAAAAGGCAGATTTACAGCGCAAATCTGGAATATGTGTTCTCAGTGTCTTGGTGTCTGTGGCGTGTGATCCAGCGTCATCTACTATGCCTGTTGACGTCAAGCGGTTTTACAAGGAGTTATCCAGATCTATAACCGTTAGATGGTCTCTTCTTTTGTTGTACGACCGTGACCCTGTGGTTATCAAGTTTGCCTTACGACTCCTCATTCACTTGTTTACCAACTCGACTCCAAAGATATATCCGACGTTCCTGTCAAGCAACGGAATAGACTTTTTGACGCAGTACACCGTGGATTGTTGGGCTGACGATGGCGTGGTGACTTTGTTGTTTGCAGGCTGTTTCGGTGTTTTCCAGGTGGACGACAAAGACTTACATCTACTGTCCTTTGTTCAGCGGATTGCAAGCTTGGGGTACAGAGTAAATTGTTGTCTGCCTGAGTTGTTACTTGTCGCCAACAACATGGTGAAACGGTCGATAGACATTGTGTTGCAACAAGATGTGCTTGAAGAGTCAGAGGTATACCTTAACTTTGTGAGTTTTCAGAAGGGTTACATAACTGCTCTTACAGAGATGTTCTCCAGAGTGACGAGTTTCAAGAACTTCACAACCACAAATCCGCATTTCCTTGAGGGTCTGTTTGACATCTGTCTCAAGTTCAAAGTGCTCACAGACAAGTTTGGCGATGCAGAACTCTCTAGATGTGCCAAGCACTGGTGTTCATTTTTTGTTGATGTCTTCGTTAACGAGATGTACGATGCGAACTTCCGCAAAAATGTGATATTCAGCCCTGGTGCCCACTATGGCACCACATTTGCGTATGTTGTGTTTCCTCATTTTGTGGAGAGGTTCGTCACTTTTCATGATTTGGCTAAAGCCTTTGTTGCCAAAGATGCTTTGAATAATCTTTTCAGCACCCTGGCGATTGTTCTCACTACAATTTCGTCGTCTTGCTATACAGACAGTGTGGAATTGTTAGAGCAGCTCAGCAGTCTAGTCGAGTCTCTAGATTTGCAAAAGGCGTCGTCTCAGAAGCTGACAACTCATCTCAAAGTGATGAAGGAGGAGTTAGGAGGGAAACTTGTCCATGCTATCCAGCGCACCGAAAATCTTGACCCTAAAGCTCTTTTGGAACTGCTGATCACACGTCAGGCTCTGTTCATGGACCCGGAAACCACTTCGACACCTAAACTTGCACTTTTGTTGGCCTATACCACGCCACTGATTGACTCTGGACAGGCTGACCTTGCCATCAACTTTGCCAGAATGTGTTTCTTACACAGACAGTCAGACTTTGCAGAGGTTATAGGGCATGTCACTTCTGTTCCAGAGCAGCAGGTTCAATTACGACTCTTCTTTGATGGTCTTCTGGAGATGGGTGACGAGGAAGTGAAACAGAGCTCCTGCTTCAAAGAGGTGGAGTCCATTTTCAGGGATTACAGGTCAGCCTTCAGATCAAAAGAAGTCCACGATGAAACAAAGTCCAATGTTGAGATATGCAGTGACTTGAACGAGTCTGTAAGCATTATCCGCAACATGGTTGTCACGGAAAAGTTTGGTCTTGAGATGGAGAGCTGGGTGAAAAACATATCAAACTTGGAGCTCAACAAGTATAACAGACGCATTCAAGATCAGTCTGATGACTTGACGTTCTTTGTGTCTTTGTATGAGACTATCAGCCTCGAAGCAGGCCGTCTCATGGGAGAAAAACTCGAAAAGAAGTGGATGGTGGACCAGACAGAGCTTGTCGATAGAATGAGAATGAGAATGATCAGGTATGAAGTTTCGGATACAAAAGATATTCTCACTGCAAAAGTGACAGAAAACGGCAGCAAGGTGGATCTATCCATTGCCGAAGTGGATGTCAAGTCGGAGATTGGGTTTTTCCAGAATGAAGATAAGGAGGATTTGGAGGCATCACAAGAAGACAAGAAGCGCAAGATCTTGCGTAGTCTCTACGTTGGAGACCGTATAGCTGAGATCTGGAACGTCAGTGAGATCCTGGGTCTCAAGGCTATTGAGTCCATTCTGATCATGGGAACGTCACACGTGTATCTCATTGAGAACTATTTTCATTGCAAGGACGGTGAAATTGTGGGTATTGATGATGCACCTGCGAACAGCCGTGATCCCTATATGGATCTCATAGCCGGTGAGAAGGGTGTACAGTCCCTCCACACGGACAAAAAGAACCACAAAACCAAGTCATGGGAGATCTCGAAGTTGGTGTCAATTTCGAAAAGACAGTTTTTACTGCGTGATGTCGCACTGGAGTTGTTCTTTGTGGATGGAACCAGTTTCTTGTTAACGTGCAAACTGAAGAACCTGCGTGACGAAATCTACTTCAAGTTGTCCACCGGAGTCACTGCCAAACACTCCGATGAGGATCTGGCTCAGGCATTTTCCCTCTCTGCCTCTTCTCTTGTCTCTCCCAGTGGACCTTCCTTTGCCCTGCGTATCACCAATGCTCTATCCAACGCCAACCTGTCGAATCTGGCTGTGACGAAGAAGTGGAGACAGGGCAAAGTGTCCAACTTCTACTACCTCATGATCATCAACACCCTTGCTGGGAGAACTTTCAACGATCTGACACAGTACCCTATCTTTCCATGGGTGATTGCCGATTACACAAGCGACGAGCTTGATCTTTCAAACCCCAAAACTTTCAGAGATCTTAGCAAACCAATGGGAGCACAGAGTGAAGATAGAATTGGGGTCTTCAAAGAGAGATACTCCGCCTTACTAGGTCTCGAGGATCCTGGTGCCCCGCCTTTCCATTATGGAACACATTACTCTTCAGCGATGATCGTGTCATCTTTCCTCATCAGACTGGAGCCATTTGTTCAGTCATACCTTCTGTTACAAGGCGGGAAATTTGACCATGCAGACCGTTTATTCTACTCTATCAGCAGAACTTGGGAGTCATGTTCCAAAGAGATTGCGACGGATGTCAGAGAGCTGATCCCTGAGTTTTACTATCTGCCTGAGTTTTTGGTGAATTCAAACAACTTTGACCTGGGGAAACTACAAGGCGGAAAGCAGATCAACCATGTGGAGCTTCCTCCATGGGCCCACGGAGATCCAGAGATCTTCATCCAGAAGAACCGAGAGGCTCTCGAGAGTGAGTATGTGTCACGCCACCTTCACAAGTGGATTGACCTTGTTTTTGGCTTCAAGCAGAGGGGAAAGGCTGCTGTCGAAGCACTTAATGTATTCCACCATCTGAGTTATCCTGGTGCCATTGACCTGGACAAAATCAAAGACGAGCAGGAGAGAAGAGCCATGGCTGGAATCATCCACAACTTCGGACAGACTCCAATGCAACTTTTCACCAAACCACATCCACATCGGGGTGACCCAACGCCATTTGTGCTTGATATAGGCTGTATACTGGATATACCAGTATCAATCACTGAGTCAGCATCCAAATCGGCAATCGAGCGTATCGAGCTGGATGAAAAGACGGGATCGTGGAAGGGAAGGAGCAAGTTGTTCGCGAAGACCGAGTATGTGACTATCCGCGGTGCCAAGGGTACTCCGTCAATGGCTGTGAATGGAGTTTTATACGACCACATGCAGAACAGCGTTGTGACGACGATAGCTCTTGTCAGTACAAACAGTTTCCTGACTGGCTGCAAAGATGGAACCATCCAGGCCTGGAATCAGTCTTTCAAGAGCTCACGTGTTTCTAACGTGACCAACGCGCGCAAGGATATCCTGTCCGGGTTGAGTGGATCGCGAACCGCTGGCCTCGAACTCACAGCCGTTATGCGCGGTCACGTTGACGAGATTGCTCAGCTAAAGACGGCGCCTGCTTTGAAAACGTGCGTCAGTCTCGATGCCCGTGGACGCGTGTTGGTCTGGGACACACTACGGTTGTGCCTGATAAGAGAGATACCCAACGTCAATGCAAGACACGTGTTCATCGCTAATGACACAGGGACCATTGGGGTTGTCTCCGGCACAAGTCATGTGGCGCTGTACACCATCAACGGAGAGCTCATCTTGGACGAAGACATTGCCGCTGACAATATATGCTCTGTTGATTTCGTGCAGTCGAACTGGATAATCCCGAAGCACGGGTCAACTACGCACCACGAATACTGGGAGCCACGGTGCATGTTTGTTGCTGGTTTTGCGAACAGCGTATGTGTCTACGAGGCATCTCAAGGGTCTATCAAGCTGATGCGCAGTTTCACAGCGTACTCTAGCGAAGCAGATATAACAGCCGTGAGGATGAGACTCTCGGCTGAGGTTGACGGCAGCGGATCCAAGCACGGAAGAGCAGAACTGATCTGTGGAGATGCTAAGGGAAAACTGTTTATATGGCATTAGAAAGTCTATTTTATTGTCATGTCTAAGACTGTCTCGAGTGAGACCCCCATTTATCGTAGCAGTAGAGACCTATCATGATCGATATCAACCCGCACACTTCCAAGAACGATAGTCTCTGGCCTGCAAAGACAAGGCTCATGGCTATGACAAAGACACGTTTCATCATGCCTGCGATCGAGTATGTTACCGTAGGCACGGTACCCAGTAAGTTGAAGGCCAGCAGAGCCTGCGAGAAGTGGGACACGCCGTTCAGGAACAGCTTCCACCACGGCACACTGGTCAGCATTGGAGTGCCATCCTCGGCTAGTTTCTGCTGGAAGAACGACGGTAACTCATAGACCAGGAAGAACGGCAGCGTGAGCAAGAACCCCATTCCCGCGCAGTACATCGTGATCGTTATCTTGTCTGGCTTCTCTGGGTCGTTCGGCAGCGTTATGTGGGTATGCGACCTGCGTCTTGCGTGCTGTTGGTAATGTGCCTCCTGCTGTTTCTCCTCCTCTCTCTTGGACGACACAGGCAGCGACAGATCTGGGGCGTCTTGCGATATGGCAAGCGATGCGGGCCCGTTCATGGTAGTCGATGACATCGGTGTCTGGTAGGTGACCACGTTCTTGGCGTATATGCCCTGTGTTGCAAAGATGAACGTGCTTGCGCTCGCGTACAGGACGCCCTTGAGCTGTTTGGTCGAGTTCACCAGGATTGGAGCGTGCGTAGTCTCTGAGATGACAATCAGCATCACCCCGAGCACGAGCGGGATCAGCGACAGGTACGTCACCAGCGGGAACCTCACGCCGTAGTACAGTCTGTACTCAAAAACAACTAGCAGCGGCGACAGCGCGCGGATGCTGGAGACAGTGGCAATCGGCACGAGCGACGTGGCTGCCAGCGAGAACATCTTGCCGAAGAACTGGAAGAACCCCATCGGCAGCGTGGTGATGAACACCGACTTGGACAGCTTGAGCTGGGTGCGCGCAGCCGGCACGGAGCCTCGGGGGAAGTGCTCCGAGAGATGCGGATTCCGCGAAAAGAACACGGTGGCAGAGGCACACAGGAAGGCGCTGATCAGGAACTGGCACTCTCCCACAAACACAGGGTACTTGAACTCCGTGAGGATGTTCTTGGTGAGCTGGGATGTGAGTGTTGACACCGAGTACCACGCGACACACAGCACAAACACCCGCACGGATATCGGAGGTACCAGTCCTCTCAGCCGTTCGCTTAGATGCCCCTCAGACATTTCGATCGCACGCAGTGATGTATATTTGGTGAGCCGGCCAGAGAACAGCGGAAACAGAACGGGGGAGGCCGGAATGTTTGGCGTCTCTTCCTCCAAGCCCCGTGCCTGGCTGGCAGACCCTGCCTCTCTGCGCCGTGTCTACCGCTTTTACCGTATGTTTTTGTATTTTAAGCCGGAAATCTACTATAAACCGATATGCACTTCACTTCACGAACGACGCTGTCTGGCGCCCGTCTGCTGCCTGGGCGCAGAGGCCACGGGCTCCGGCTTGGGCTGTGGCGCCTGGGCGGCTGCGTTTGGGTCCTCCTCGTCCAGGAACAGGTCCGGTCTCATCCAGAGCATGAGCTGCGGCACGAACCCCACGGCGAGCGCTATGAGGATACCGGTGGTGGCCCCCTTGTGGCTGCGCATCCACCGGAACACGAAGTTGTCGCCGAGTCCCTTGTTCCTCGTCTCAACGTAGTTTCGTATTCTCACGTACTGAGCAGGTATGGAGATCGGGTGCGCCAACGAGCTGGCCATGCCGGTGTTCAGGTATCCGAGCTCGAGGTCCTGTATCTGCACATCGCTGGACACGCTAACCAGCATCTTGGCGTACTTGAGCAGCGCGAAATCGTTTGACTCCACAGACAGCACGTGTGTTCCGTTGGAAACCGAGGGAATGGCAAACGATCCGTTCGCCTTGAAGTGGTAGAACCGCTCGGAGGATGCGTCTTCGGCGTCCCCGTCGAGGGACACGAGTCGGAGTCTGTTGCGCGCGGGGTCGAGGCTGAGGCCCGCGGGAAGCTCAACCGACCCCTGCAGCGTCACTGCACACACGGCAATCGTCTGGACGGCTATCTGCAGCAGAATCAATAAATTCATCTTGTTTCCCAGTGGCTTCCCCAGTGGGATAGCCGACTGGCTTCGGCGCGTGCTGAAGGCCAGCGGAGCTTAGTGACACGGCCACTGCCAAGCGAAACCGCCCTATAAAAGCCGGAAAACTTTTCACCCTCTTTCTCTCCTCTTTCTCCCCTCCTTTCTTCGTACTACAGGTCTCGTATTATTGTAGGGTGGATAATGACGACTTTTCAGGTTACCACCCTCTACAACGAGTCCGAGAGAAGATCGGGGGCGGGATTTATTTCCCGCTCTTGGTGATGTCTCCCGCTGGAGTGGACGTTTAGGATATCTTTGCAGGAATGAGAATTTTACGCTATTGTCTCAGGAAGATTACCCGGTAGCGTCTTCTCCTTACCAGGAGCCATACATACGTTTTAGAGCTGTAGAGAGATGACGTTTTCATTGAAGTCAGAATCCCATGTTTCTGGTGTATGCCATAGGCCCTATGTCTGGGTGTGGGACCTCTTTGAACGTTATGAAATCGAGCTTGTACTCTCCAGAGTCGAGCGTCATGTTGATGACAGCCCCCAGGTTGTGCTGAGAGTCGCAGTAGTTCGGCGCACTGAACACAGTGATGAGCTTGCCGTCGTGCTCCAGCTCGTATCCTCCCATTCTCACCTCGTGGGATCTGATCACGGCCTTCAGCTTGTTGGCCTCGCAGAACTTGGCGGTGACATCGGGTCCGAACTGCATGCCGATACCACGTTTCGACGGCGCTCTTCCCTGCTCTGCCTGTGGGTCTGTCCACAGCAACTCCATCTCGATACCTTCCTTGGGTGGTTGTTTGTATGTGACTTTGTGGATCTTACGGATGTCGTCCACGGTGACGTTGTCGTCGCTGAAGAGTCCTCCGTGCATCACGAGGTACTCCTGGCCGATGAGGGTTGCATATGGCAGAGAGTTGAAACTCTCGGAGAAACACAAAAACAGTTTGTGGCTGTACTTGGCTTTGCACTCATCGGCAAATCCGTACACCTGGTTCATGTCGTTTGTCTCGTGGTTGCCCCTGTTGAGGTAAAAGCGATCAGGGTACAAGATCTTGAAGCAGTAGAACAGAATGGCAACCTCGCAGGACCAGCTTCCCCTATCGACAAAGTCTCCGTTGAAGAGATAGGCGTGCTGGGGACCAACCTCTCCGAAAGACTCGAATATGTTGAGAACGTCGTAGAACTGGCCGTGTGTGTCACCGCACACGCTTATCTTCTCGCATCCCTCGAGCTTCTTCTCCGAGGAGTTGCTGTCTCTGGACAGACTGATCTCCACGAGAGGGGGCTCGCTCTTGAAGATGTCGTTGGCAACACTAACAATGGCGAAAGCGTGCTTCTTGGGTATCTTCTCACCCCGCTTGAACACTTCGACAATTCCCCTGACGTAATCCAAGGTCAAATCAATCTCAACTTTCTGTACCTTGCCTGACCTGTTCACGCTGATACCCAGCTCAGGTCCCGTGTATCCGCTCTCGACGATCATGGAGTCGAAATCGAGTTCTTCTATCGGAGACTGCTTCTCGTTGATGGCGATGGCATTCTCGAACGCTATCGCCTTCAGCACCTTTGTGAGATCTGCGTGAAGCTTCAGACAGCTGGGGTCCTTAGGCGCTCTGGCCAGCACCCTCTTGACATCCGCCAAAGATTTCTTGTACTCGAGAATGGCACTTTCGGCAACAGCGCGGCGGTAGTATGCCTTGAGGTACGACGGGTCCAGCTCAATAGACTGGGTGGCATCAGAAATCGCCAGCCCGTAGTTCTCCTGCTTGATGTGTGCCTGTGCCCTGTTGGAGTACAGTATGGAGCTGGGAGCTATCTCTATACCCTGAGTGTACAGCTTGACGGCGGCATCATAGTTGTTCTTCTTAAGCTCCTGGTTACCCAGGTCCTTCAGCTCGGCTGCACGAGCGGTATTGTCCATTTGGATGCTGTTGGCTGATTGGCTAACAAGGTGTTGTCGCCTTTCTCCGCCCTTCGAAGTGGCAAAAAAAAAAATACTACAAAACTTTTGAAGTGCACACTACGCTACACGCATTAGTTAGAGGAAGTTAGATTAGAGTCAGTTAACCCTCATAACGTAGTCGTCTCCGCTCTGGGTAACATATCTGACCCACGGGTATGCCTGGTAGTTCAGCTTGGACTCTGTGATGCGGAGATATCTCACCTGTAGACCCGATGCCGTGTAGTAGGGTATCTGGAAGTTGAGCTTGATCGGTCTCTTCTTGAAAGCTTCAAGCTGGTACTCGTCTCCAGAGTGCACGCTTGGCAGTTGCATCTCTGCAATCATGGAGAATGACTTACCTCCGTTGAAGGACTTTAACTTCCACGACAGACAAGACTTGTCTGGCAAGTACTTGACGTTGCCCTTTGTCCTTCCAAACTTGGGGGACGATATGTCGTCAGGACAAGGAATCAGGATCTCCAGAGTGCTGCACGTGAGTTTGGGACTGAAGCCGGTTTTCACCTTGCACGTAATTTCGAGCCTCGTGTTCGAGTAGTTCTGCATCTTGTACTCCACGACGAACAACCTGTTGATTGACGGAGACAGTATGCGGTATGTCATGAGATCAAACTCTCCGTCGGGTGGTACGAACGATATGATCTTCTCGTTCTCAAACTTGGACAACCTCACGCACTGGTGGAACTTCACATCCTCGAGCTCGTTTGTGACGTTTCTCGAGTTTCCCTCCGCCGCGCGTTGCCCGCTCTGCATGAACTTTTCGTTGAGACCCAACCTCAGTTCTGGCATGCCGGAAAGGTTGCTCTTGACTCTAACCCTTCCCAGAATCTCCGAGGTGAGCGTCTGACCCCTGGTGTTCAAGGTCATGTTTATGCTCTCTATGACATCAAGGAATGCCTCATTCTTCTTGTATACTATGCCCTCGGATCTCCAACTGATTGACTTTGTGAGTGTCGATGGCGGCATGCGTGTGGTTGGAGCAGACGACGAGGATCTGCCAATCTGGCCCAGCGCCTCTTCGAGAGTGTAGTGTTTCTGCGTGATGTACTCCTTGAGTATCTTTGGATCCGTGATCTGGGGCAATCCAAAGTCCATCATCTCATCCAGCAATTCGTACATGATGACAAAGTTGTCCCTTATGGCCTCCTCCTGTAACGATTTGAAATAGTTGATCAGAACCTTGACGAGGTTGTTGAGAAATATCATTATCGCAAACACATTGGTGTTCTCTCTTGTCAGAGCAAGGATGTAGAGATCGTTATGGATCAGAAAGATGTAGTTTATTCCGTTATCGTACAGCACAGGTGGCAACGAAGACTCATCCGAGTTGGAAAATGTCTTGGTGTTCAGATGATCAACCAGAAGTATGGGAAACTTCTCTAAAGCCCCCTGCGGAATATCTCCTTTGTAGTCTCTGGACAGTAAGGGTTTCCCCTTCATGTCCAAAAAATGAATGGATGAAGCCATTGGTGATTTGGTCTGTTGGAGAAGGGAAAGAGGGAGAGAGCGCTTCTCCTCTGGCGTGTTTACAAGCTGCGATGGATCCACTCTGCCATCTGACGACGTGTCAGTTCTCTTGCACGCTGTGCAGCGTTTCGGAGGCTCGATTTGCCACTGTTCTCCGAGAAAGACAATAAAATAGTTGCTGTAACATGGACGATAAGCTGTTGGACGATGCTATCGGTCGCTTCAGTGCTAGGATCGAGGGAGACATCGGTGTGAGGATCCGGGAAGAGCTGGGAAAGAGACCAGATGCCAAAGCCCACCTGGCCAAGCTGATCAAAGACGAGAAGCGGATCAGCAAGGAGATAGGCAAGTGCATGTATGAGCTGAGCCAGGGCAAGTTCAAGAGTGTGGCAAGCGTGAGCGATCCAGCGCGGATCAGAGACAGAGGCGAGGCGGTCGATTACATCCTCGGGACGAGTATGAGGGACAAGAAGACACGCAAGAACCTGTACGCTATATGGCAGAAACACCAGAGTCTGGTGGAGGATCTCGTGAGGAGACGACAGGTCACCATAGAGACGCTGCGAACGGTCATCGAGAGAGACGTGGAGGACGCGGAGGAGCGAGAGAGGCTGGTTGAGAAAGCCGTCTCCGAAAAGCAGTACGATGCCAAGTACTACAAGGAGCTACAAGACTTGGAGAGCGAAAGCAGGCTGAAACTTGCCGAGCTGAAAGTGCCGTTTTTCTGCACGGAACCAGGTTTCGAGACCCGTGATCCAGAGAACGACCGAAGATTCATCACTCGTATCATGGGAGACCTCATGGACGGTATCAAGTACTGATGTGGCTACGGCAAGGCGGAGATGAATGTGTGTGTTCTTGGAGACACCTGTGGGTCTTGGGTTATATTCCACAGATGTACTATGATGCACTTGGTATGGTTTAGTCTGGGACGAGATTGGGTGGTAGAGACGTCTCCAAGCTGTAATTGTCAAAACGACATACAATGAGGAGAATGTCAGACTGGTTGACAGTCAGTGGCCGTCTCTGGGTTATACCAATTTCGTTCGTGGTTGTGGAAAGAAGAGGAGGAGAGGACCCAAGACTGAAAAAAAATCTTCTCTCCCCTCTGTCTGCCATTACAATCGCGTGTCTGTAAATAGTGATTATGTAATGAAAGGTCCCTTATTGCACAAAGTCACGAGACTTCACCACGGGAAGACGTATCTCGGATCATATGGCGAAACCAGGAGAGTAGAAGACCTTTGGTGACCCAGCAGTGGTCCAGGGAGCCAGTGAACCAGGACTCTGGTGATACAGGTATCCAGCGATCCAGCGATGAAGCGTCCCAGCGTTCCGTTGAGTCCAGAAAGTGACGTACAGCTAATCTTGCGGAATCAGGCACAGATTGACGTTAGGGTCTGTGACGCTCCTACTCACCCACATCCACTTTGTATACAAGTAAGTAACCCCCTGGCTACCACTAACGTGTGTACATCTTCAGTTGCGATAACAAAAGAGTCACACTGACACGCGGCCAAACTGGTGACGTAGGTACCTTAAGAACGCCTTGCGGTGAACGCAGTCAGCCAACGCAATAAAAACACACCGGTAGGCACACTACTCCACTAAAAAAATTTTTTTTAAGAAAAAATTCTCTCTCAAGCACACCACACTCCAGCACGACACAGTCATCACTTCCACACAGGCTCGGATACTTCAGAAACCAAAGAGCTCCCAATCCACTCAGCAAAAGAGATCCATCAAGAGAGCGTGTTTGCCGATCCCTCCAATCCACTCTCTGTCCATTAAAATCGCCCCTTCCCGCGCTCCCTAGGAAAGTGAACAAGGTGGTAGTTTTGTCGATACGCCCGAGACAACTCGCACAGTATCAACGAGCAGCGACCATCAACGAGGAGCGACCATCCACGAAGCAGTTTAGCGCCTACCAGCTGATTCTGTGATTCGGTGAACTGTCCAAGCTCGCACGCGATATATTGGAAGAAAAACCCTGCTTTAAGGACACACCTGGCACTTGGGTATTAATCTTCCAGCTCACCGCGAGTCATCTCTCTCTGTTCCTATTTTTTCCCGTTCTAATCTTTTTTCTCTTTTGTTTCAGTTTTTATTTACGGTGGGTTAGTTTGTTTCGGTTTACTTTGGTTGGTTTATTCGGCTTGTCTTTTTTTATTACTCAATTTGCTGCACATGATGGAACACTCAACGTCTTTTCAGAGTCAACAGCAGTCGCACTCACACCACCACAACAACCACTCAAGGAGATCCTCCACCACCGCTCCATATTCCATACCTCTGAAGCTGTCTGCGCCGCTATCGTCCTCTCCAAGGACGTCCTCGGAACAGCAGCAGCTATCGTCTTCCGTGCCCCTCTTGTCGCGCGAATTTGTCGTGAGAAGAATATCGGAAGGTGAAACCGGGAGACTGAAGGAGGAGCTCAAGTGTGAGGCCTGTGGTAAGGGCTACAAGCACATCTCCTCCCTCGCGAAACACCTCTGGGAACACACCCCGGAGTGGAATGTCACCAAGAAGCTGCTGATATCAAAACACCAACAGGTGCAGTTGCTCGAGGCTGCGTCTATTCTCTGCAGCATGAACGAACAGCAAGCTGCTGCCGCTGCACAGGCCGCATCCATGTCGAAGTCAACCACACCAGTGCTGTCACCAGAGGTGAAGAGATCGTCCAGTCCAGAGGAGATTAACAGAATACTCGATTCGAAGAGGAAAAACTCCATATCGCAGTACCCACCATCGACACCGTTCCAGAAGTCTCAGTCAAATAGCCGGAAATCTCCAGTCCACGAGTCTACGAGTGCTGATGGGGGCTACCTCGATACATCGATGTCTGCCTCGGCAAACACCTCGAGTACCAATACAACGGCACCCGATCTGAGAGGAAAGGACGGACTGCTCAATCCAAACTCCAACGATGACGAGGGCGAACAGAACATAGAGAACGAAAACACACAGTTTGTACCCCGTGGAAAGAGCACCAACCCAGAGGAGGTTATAGAAGATGACGACGATGAAGACAACGGTGTGTTTGGCGAAATGGATTGAAGCTCCCTCCCCTCTTAAAACAACAAAACCTCAAAACAAAAATCCATATAACAAAGTTCAGCAAGTCAAAAAAACCCCACCAAAAGGAGTATATTCTTACAAAGACGCGTAGAACGTATCACACTCTGAATGTGATAGAGCGGAATGTAGAACTGGTAGTGTGTTCACCGATAATTGTGTTTGTTTACCGCTTGTTTGATTTGAGACGTGTTTTCTTGTCTACTGACACCTTCTTCGCACCGAACCATGTTGATTGGAGAATCCAGAACCGAGCTAGTTGCCTGGATCAACCAGACGTTTGGTCTGGAGTACAGCAAAGTCGAGCAGTGCGGTACCGGAGCAGTGTACTGCCTGATATTCGACTCCATATACCAGGACTTGCCCATGTCCAAAGTCAACTTCAACCCCACTGCGGAGTACCACAACGTCAACAACTTCAAGATCCTGCAGTCCGGGTTCACGAGACACAACATCTCCAGGGCCATTCCTGTTGATAGACTGGTCAAGTGCCGACTACAGGATAACTTGGAGTTCCTACAGTGGATGAAGAAGTTCTGGCTGGAGAACAAGGACGAAACGCCATACGATCCGGTTGCTCGGCGCAAGGAGTCCCTGTCGTCTCGTCAGCAGCAGACACGTGTGCCCAGCTCTGGATCCCGCAGATCGAGTCTAGCTGTCGACCAGCCCTCCTCCGGCACGCCATCCGGAGGCAAGCTGTCTGTCCTCAAACCGCGCAGCGTCAACGTTGCCGGCGGCCAGAACAGGGTGGTTAGCTCTGGAGCAATGGCAAAGGAGCTCAACGGACTCAAGGCTCAGTTGGCAAATGCCAACGAGGAGCTGGACGTTGCCAAAGACGGGATATTCAAACTGGAACGCGAGAGAGACTTCTACTTTGAGAAGCTGAGGAACATAGAGATCATATGTCAGAGTATAACGGAGGACGGCAACTCGAAGTACACGGTTGACTCTCTCGTCAAGGAAGTTCAGGATATCCTGTACTCGACAGAAGAAGGATTCGATATCCCCCAGGCAGAGCAGGAGACGGGTATGCAGGACTCCAAAATGATTGACGAAGAGTGCTTTTGAAGATTTGTCCGTTCTAATGTGTTAGCTTTTACCTTTCTAAGAAACTCCTTTGATACCCCGCTACAACCCTTTTTCGTTGCATTGTTTCTTGTCGGTGCACTACTCTCAAATCCCGGGAGGCAAAAAAATGGAGGCACGAGAGGGTGGCACCTTGGCTCTTCCTCCGAGATCTACAATAAACCTCTCTTTTCCCTGTTCATCTTATTCAAGCAGCACAGGATGATGTTGAGATTGGGTCGGTCGGTTCGTCCGGTCAACCTGAAGATGTCTCCGTTGAGCAGAAGGCTCTTTGGGTCTTCTGTCCACGTTGCCTTTCAGAGAACGTCCATAAGTAGGGACTCCAGTGGTTCAGACAAAAACAGCAACAGCAGCAACAACAACAACAACAATACCAAGGGGTCAGGGCCTAACATGGACTACTTTCTCACTTCCCTCGTGGTGACTTCCGTGATCATGTCTGGATACTCGTACTTCGCAAACAAGGGAGGTGCAGCGCACGCTCTCACCTTCCAGGACTTCAAGGCACAGTATCTCGAGAAGGGACTCGTCAAGCGTATCTGGGTGATCAACAGGTCTTACGTGGAGGCCGAATTACACGCTGGAAACGGAATAGGTTTCAACAACAAGATGGTTGGCTTCACCATTGGTTCCGTCGAGGTGTTCGAAGAGCAGCTCGATGCAATTCAGGATAAGCTGGGAATCCCCGCCGCCGAGCGTTTGCCAGTGTCATACGTCGAAAGAGGCAACTACCTCGGATACCTTGTGTCATTTCTTCCTGCTGCGCTCATCGTTGGTGGTTCGTACTATATGATGAGCAGAATGAGAAAGGCCAGCAAGGGTGGTGCCGGTGGTGGTGGTGGTCTTGGTGGAATGTTCAACATGGGTAAGTCGAAGGCCAAGATCTTCAACCAGGAAACAGGCATCAAGGTCAACTTCAAAGACGTTGCCGGTTGCGATGAGGCGAAGGAGGAAATTATGGAGTTTGTTCAATTTTTGAAAGACCCCAAGAAGTATGAGAGATTAGGTGCGAAGATCCCCCGCGGAGCTATTCTATCCGGTCCTCCAGGTACTGGTAAGACCCTGCTGGCCAAGGCCACTGCAGGTGAAGCCGGAGTCCCATTTCTGTCTGTGTCCGGTTCTGAGTTCGTCGAGATGTTTGTCGGTATCGGTGCCTCAAGAGTGAGAGATCTTTTCGAGACTGCCCGTAAGCTCGCTCCAGCCATTGTGTTTGTCGATGAGATTGATGCCATTGGAAGAGAGCGTAGTGCAAGCGGTTTTGGAAACGATGAAAAGGAGGCCACACTCAACCAGCTCCTGGTTGAGATGGATGGCTTCCAGTCCTCTGACCACGTTGTTGTGCTTGCCGGTACGAACAGACCAGACGTCTTGGATAAAGCCCTGATGAGACCAGGAAGATTCGACAGACACATCTCGATTGACAGACCAGACATCAGTGGAAGAATGGACATCTTCAAAGTTCATCTCAGCAAGCTGACTTTGGGAGACCCATTGAACGACAAACTCACCGGAAGACTTGCTGCGATGACTCCTGGTTTCTCTGGTGCTGATATTGCTAACTGTTGCAACGAAGCCGCTCTCATCGCTGCTCGTCTCGAGGCCAACAGCGTCGAGCTTGAACACTTTGAGATGGCCATCGAGAGAGTCATTGCTGGTCTTGAGCGCAAGTCCAGAGTTTTGTCCCCAGAGGAGAAAAAGACTGTTGCCTTCCACGAAGCCGGACATGCCATTTGCGGTTGGTACCTCGAACACGCGGATCCACTTCTCAAGGTGTCGATCATTCCAAGAGGCCAGGGTGCTTTGGGATACGCACAGTACCTCCCAGCAGACGCCTACCTGATCTCAGAAAACCAATTCATGCACAGAATGATCATGGCTCTTGGAGGCAGAGTTAGCGAAGAACTGCACTTCCCGTCTGTCACCACTGGTGCCTCTGACGATTTCTCCAAGGTTACAAGAATGGCACAGGCTATGATTACCAAGCTTGGTATGTCCAAGAAACTTGGAACCATCACTTATGAGCAAGACAACAAATCTGACGGAATACGGGTTGCCAAACCATTCAGCGAGTCTACAGCCTACTTGATCGATCAGGAGGTTAAGAAACTCGTCGATTCGGCACATGAGAAGTGCAAGCAGTTACTCACCGAGAAGATCGACGAGGTTGATCTCATTGCCAATGAGCTTTTGACCAAAGAGGTTATCACAAGGGACGATATGTTGAGACTCCTTGGACCTCGTCCATTCCCCGAGAAGAGTGAGGCGTTCAAGAAGTATATGGATCAACCATGGGAGAAGTCCGCTCCTCCTCCACCACCCGAGGAAACCGCTCCATAAAAAGACAAATCATGTATATATATGCACCTAGATAAGATCAACAAAAAAAACATAATATCCCCCATCCATACGACATGCAGATTGTGACGATACACGTCCTTCTTCCACTCCCCCGCGCACCAAAAATCAAAAATAGAGTTGACCAGCATGTTCACTCGGCTTTGAGGTGGTTTCAGTTAAGATCAGGACTGGAAACAAAAAAAAAACGAGTTTGTGCCCGGGTTCGAACTGGGGACCATCAGATTTGCAATCTGGTGCTCTACCACTGAGCTACACAAACAAGTTTCACGAGAAATTGATTTTAGCACACTATCACGTCTTTTCTTGGTTTCTGCACGTCTTTTAAGATTTGGATGAATAACTCCAGGAAATAATAGATAGCGTAGTTATTTTCTTTTGTTATTATACTTAAGTCACCTGAAAGTATCTATCTGCCAATTTTCAGGAAAGTTGAAAGCAAATTGACCGAGGAATAGTTGTGAATGTCGCTTAAACACAGGCAAATTTCAAATGCACTTCACCCGCATGATTTTTGACTGATATGCTTCAAAACACGATAGAATGCTTATTTCGAAGCTCGAAATAGGGCTCAATTAAATTGTGGTTTCTATAATGTCCGTGGTGTTGATAAAATTCCAATCGAGTCTCATATGTGACTTCCCATGCGGCTGATCACTCTTTCTTCAGCGACTCCAGGCAATAAACATGCATTTTGCGCCTTGGCATGATCCCGGATGTTGATAATGCAGATGAAATGAAATGCTTACTCCAGAAATTTATTTTCAATGAAAATAACACTGTGTGCTTGCTGAACGCACCACGAAACGAGGGGACTCAAGTTAGAAAGGATTAAGCTTTCCTTGCATTCCCGATCAAATGCGGTATTTTCTTGGGTCCCCCAACTCTAAATCACTTGTAGCTAGTCTATAAACTAGCTGAGCGCATGGACTCAATCGAATGCATCGGGAAAGTTTCTTTATCTACAGCACAAAAACGCAGATCAACACTCCGAGACTCTACCCCTGAAATTCTCGGAGAAATCTAGCGCCGGGGAAAAAAAAGGTTAAATTGTTCCGGAGTTGAGTTTTGATTCGGTTGCTAAATGATCATAATATAATCTCTTGTTTGTTCCCCTATCTTGATCTTCGGCAACTCAAGCCGTTGCTATCCTTTTTGGTCCCCCCTCCCCCCTCGTGGTTTATCTTTTGCAGCCCAATCGGGTAGTCGTTTGGTTCCTGATTGGACATATGTGACTCCGAAAAAATTAAAAATAAAGCATAAATAGAGCCACGGATCCAGTTAAGCGGGTATTCTTGTTGGAGTGAATCAATGAGATTATCACTGACGCTTATAGCTGCCACTCTGTGTGGTTCAGCTCTTGCGTATGCCCCTGAAAAGGGAGAATGTCCACACAAAGACTCTCTGTTGAGGATGGCTAAAAGCATTTCTCGCGAGGAACAGGAATGGGTTTTCAAGAGACAGGAAAAAACAAAGGAAAGCTACGCGGAGTTTCTCAGGGGATCGGGCCTGGAAGATTTTGGCGAGATCGAGTCGCTTCTCTGCAGGTTCAGAGAGCCAGTCACATTGGGGGCAGCTTTCTCGGGCGGTGGATACAGAGCCATGCTCAACGGTGCTGGTCAGCTAGCTGCTCTGGACAGCAGAGTTGAAGGTGCCAACGAGCACGGTCTGGGTGGGCTGCTGGACTCTCTGACCTACATCTCAGGTCTCTCTGGTGGATCGTGGCTGTTGTCTTCTGTTGTTCTGCATGGCTGGAAGTCGATCCAGGAAATGGCCAGTGACCAGACCTGGAACCTCACTACTTCAATACTTGCGCCCTCTGATACTGCGTCCGTTGATGCAGACTACTACGTCAACTTGTTCAAGTCTGCTATCGCCAAGAAAGATGCCGGTTTCGAGATTTCCTTCATCGATATTTGGGGGTTGGCTCTGGCTTACCAGCTGTTCCCCTCTGAGTTCTGGGATCGCCTCAATTGGTCTGATGTGCAGCATTTACCTGCCTTTTTCAACCACGATATGCCCTTCCCCATAATTGAGACCGTCAGTGGTCCGCCAGGTGCCAACCTGTCTGCACTCGATGTGATCTCCACTGAGTTCAACCCGTACGAGTTTGGATCCTGGCACCGTTATGTTAACAGCTTCACCGATCTCAGGTACCTCGGTACCCAAGTCGAGAACGGTAAACACACCGATAAGTGTACCACTGGCTTTGACAACGCTGCTTTCATCATCGGGGCGTCTTCAGACGTGTATGCCAGTTCTGGTGTGTCGTCTCTCGAGAGCCTTGTTGCGAGCTTCGACGGCAAGCTAGACCACTATCTCGACCAGCTCAACACCGCATACGATGGGTATGCCATCACTGAGCCTTCTCCCTTCTACAAGTTCCGCAACAGCGAATATCCTGAACTTCAGCACAGCAACGTTCTCCTCTCTGCAGATGGAGGTACCTCCGACGAGGTTATCCCTCTTGAGCCACTTATCCAACCAGTGAGGGGTGTTTCCGCCATTCTGGCATTCGACAGTTCTGCAGACACTGCTGATCACTGGCCAGATGGAGAGAGTTTGTACTTCACATACAAGAGGATTCAGACCTACGACAACGGTTCCATTCCGTTCCCTGAGATTCCCACTCCTGCGACTTTCATCAGCGAAGGACTCAACAAAAGACCAACGTTCTTCGGCTGTGGAGATGAAACTGTTCCTGTGGTGGTATATCTTCCTAACATCGCTGTTTCCTATGCTTCCAACTACTCTACCGGGACTCTGGAGTACACCAACGAAGAGCAAATGGCCATGATAAAGAACGGATTTGAGGGAGCCACCATGAACAATCTGACAGCGGACGCTAACTACCGTACATGCATTGCATGTGCAACTCTAGCCAGAACTCTTCAGAAACACCATGAGCCCTGGGGGCCTCAGTGCGAAGAGTGTTTCCAGTCCTATTGTTACAACTAGAAGTTTTTCCGAAATTTTCGGAATTTATCCGCCAATTCTTTACCCCACACTTTGTAGATTTCCCTCGAACAAGCTTTTTCTGCAAAGGTAATCAACGCCGATTTTACTGTGTGTAGAAGCATAACATTCCATTCTTGGATTCTTCACGTGCGCATAAAGATCGAAAGTGGGGAAGCAGTGACTCTTTGGGGGCGAGAAGGGGTGTCAACACTGCATACTGTGGAAGAGAGGTTCATCTCCAAGACCTACGAGGAGTCCACGATCAGCACGGACTGACGTGACAGTGTATACCAGAACAGAATAACTCAAAACTCAGAAGCAACCGGAAAAATCAGAACTGGAAAAGCGCCACTGCATGCCTCTGAAAACGGGTAAGCGGAGAAACGGGGGGTGTCTCCAACGGCATCCTCGACATTCTCCCCCAGAAATCCTTGGTATATAAAGAGTCATGCCTGCCGGACGTTATGCTGGCTTCTTTTCTGAGCAGTGAAGATGATATTACCGCGTCTGCTGCTAGTTCTGTTGCTGTGTTCTCTGGTGGGCGCTTATGCACCTTCGGAGGCAGAGTGCTCCAGCAAGAACCTTCTGCGTACCGCCAAAAGCGCCTCCAAAGATGAGAAAAAGTGGGTAGACAAGAGACTCAACAAGACCACTGAGAGTCTCATAGACTTCCTCCAGAACTCTGGCCTGAAAGACTTTGACGATATCGAGGGACTTGTCAATGGCTTCAAGAAACCAGTCACCATCGGAGCCGCTTTCTCGGGCGGTGGATACAGAGCAATGCTAAATGGTGCTGGTCAGCTAGCTGCTCTGGACAGCAGAGTTGAAGGTGCCAACGAGCACGGTCTGGGTGGACTGCTGGACTCCACCACCTACATCTCAGGCCTCTCTGGTGGCTCATGGCTGCTCTCTTCGATAGTCCTTCACGACTGGAAGTCTGTGCAGGACATCATCGACGAAAACACATGGGACCTCACCTCCACCATCTTCTCGCCTAACAACAAAGGCTCAGAGGATCTGAAATACTTCAAGCGGCTGTTCGAGTCTGCAATAGCTAAGAAGAAGCAGGGGTTCCATATCACTGCAATCGATATCTGGGGACTCGCACTTGCGTACCAGCTGTTTCCAGAGTCCAAGTGGGATAACCTGACGTGGTCTGGTGTCCGAGACCTTGACTCTTTCAAGAACCACAACATGCCGTTTCCGATAATCACCACCCTCACTGGTCCACCGGGTTTCAACTACTCTGAGCTCGATGCTGTGACTACCGAGTTCAACCCGTACGAGTACGGATCGTGGCACCGGTACGTGAACAGCTTCACAGATCTCAAACACCTCGGCACTGAGGTCAACAACGGTAAGCCTGTGGGCAAGTGTGTAACCGGTTTCGACAACGCAGCGTTCATGATGGGCACTTCGTCGGACGTGCTTGTCTCCACGGGAACAGTCATTCTGTTCGCGGCGGTGTCACCGTACCGCAACACCGACAAGGTTTTGAAGAACTACTTGGCACAGCTGAATGAGGTGTACGGTGCATACGCCGTGTACTCGCCTTCTCCCTTCCACAACTTTTCCAACGACGAAAATCCGTTTTTGAAAGTGACGCAGCTGCTCACTGCTCTGGACGGAGGGTTCTCCGGAGAGTCGGTGCCACTTGAGCCTCTCATCCAGCCGGTGAGAGGAGTTTCCACCATATTCGCATTCGACAGCTCGGATAACACAGACGACGGGTGGCCCGACGGAACCACTCTGCGGAACACGTACGACAGACTCAAGAAGTATGATAATGGCTCGATCCCGTTCCCAGAGATACCCAAAACAAAGACGTTCATCAAGGAGAAACTCAACACGAAGCCCACGTTCTTTGGATGCAATGCAGACGCCAACGTTCCGCTGGTGGTGTATGTCCCCAACACCAACGTGTCGTATGCGTCGAACTTCTCCACGCTGACGCTTTCCTTCTCAAACGACACCCAGCTTGACATCATCAGAAACGGCTTCGAGGGAGCCACCAGAAACAACCTGACGGATGACTCCAACTACAGGACGTGCATCGCATGTGCCACTCTGCTGAAGAGCCTGCAGCAGAACGACAGGGACATCGGAGATCAGTGTCAGGACTGTCTAGACTCGTACTGTTATAACTAGCCCGATAAGATATGAAAACGCCGCACGCTGAAAAAAGTCCCTTTTGTCACGTGCAATTGCGTGTCACAGCGCTTAAGTTGTGCCATTCTGGCGAGCTGCTTATTAATGTTCGGACCCCTCCTTTTGATTTTTCAAATCCCTATGCGCAGCTTTTGACAGGGAAGGCGGCTAGAAAAACTGATAGGCTCGTGATCTTTGTGTTTTCTTGTTGATCCATCGTTGTTTCCAAGCCGTTCACTTGCTGAAGATGTTACATAGGCCTACGCTGCGGCGGATGGTGTTCTTGAGGGGACTGGCTTCCTCCAGCATACTCCACAAACCCCGGCCTTCGCCTGCGAGCTCCGCTACGATGCAGCGTGTGGTGTCGCGCCCGTCTGCTTCCAACCCGCAGATGTCTTTCCCGTGTCTGGACAGGCTGGAGCAGAAGTCGCAGACGTTGCTCAACGAAGGACCAGAGCCCGCATACGCCAAGGTGGGACAGCAGAACGTCCACATATACAGGTCCGAGCAGCCTATCTATCTCGACTATGGCGGCTACCTGCCCGAGTTTGAGATCGCCTACGAGAGCTGGGGCCGTTTGAATGAGAACCGCGACAACTGCATTCTGGTGCACACCGGTCTCTCTGCCTCCTCACACGCCAAGTCCAGCGATGTCAACGCTAAGCGCGGGTGGTGGGAGGACTTCATCGGGCCCGGGAAGTACCTCGACACCAACAAGTACTTTGTTGTGTGCACCAACGTGATCGGAGGGTGCTACGGCTCCACTGGACCTTCGTCGGTGGATCCAGCAGACGGCAAGAGATACGCCACGAGGTTCCCGATTCTGTCGGTTAACGACATGGTTCGCGCTCAGCACAGACTGATATCACACCACTTCCAGGTGAAGAAGCTCTACTGCTCCATGGGTGCTTCCATGGGCGGTATGCAATCGCTGGCGTACGCCCACGAGTTCACAGATGAAGTTGAAAAGGTCATCTCCATCTCGGGATGTGCCAAGTCGCACCCGTACTCCATAGCGATGCGCCACTGTCAGAGACAGGTCCTCATGAGCGATCCCAACTGGAACAGGGGGTTCTACTACGACTCCCTGCCTCCCCACACCGGCATGAAGCTCTCCCGCGAGATCGCCACTGTCACATACAGATCCGGACCCGAGTGGGAGACGAGATTCGGCACCGAGAGAGCAGACCCGTCCAAACAGCCTGCGCTGTGCCCTGACTTTCTCATCGAGACGTACCTCGACCACCAGGGTGAAAAGTTCTGTCTGGAGTACGATGCAAACTCGCTGTTGTACATCTCCAAGGCAATGGATCTCTTCAACCTCAGCAAGTCCAACAGAGACGCAGCCGCCAAGACGAGGCTCGAGAGCACACGCGGCGAGCGTAACGTCCAGTTAGGCTCGGAGTGTGCTCTTCCAGAGACCCCGTACACTGAGAAGCCCAGGAAGCGCGTCGTTTCCTTCGAGGAGGAGAAGGAAGACCTGAGACGCGGGCTCGAGAAGTTTGCGCACAAGGATGTGCTCGTTATCGGCGTTGAGTCTGACATCCTGTTCCCCGTATGGCAACAGCGTGAAATCAGCCAGTTCTTGAAGGAGAGCGCAAAGAGACTCGGCTACAGCGACGGACAGAACATCAGACACGTTGAGCTGGGAGAGGACATCAGCATGTACGGCCATGATACCTTCCTGCTCAGTCTCGACCACATTGGACAACCGGTTTCCGAATTCCTTGGGTAGTTATGTTAATGATATGTTGTTTTCTTTCAGTAGTTGACTGCTATTTACAAGGCTCTTGCGGCAAGAGCGGCTCTGACTGCCTTCTTTCTCGTACGTCTCACCATCTTCCTCTCCTCGAGGTCTCTCTTGGACTCCTTGACAAGGGTTCTTCCGGGCCAGATGTTGAAATCCTGCATGTACTTCCTGTCCATGTTGAACTCCGCGTTGACAGCTTCGTCGCTGAGACCCAGTTTCTCGATGGTGATGTAGTAGATCTCTGGGTTCTCTCTCTTGAGGTATCTCAACAGCCTCTGTCTCTTTTGCACAAGCATCCTCGTATCTCTGATGGCGTCCAGATCCTTGGGATGCTGCTTGACGTGGTCCATCAGCGAGTGGATACGCACCGTCAGAACGGCAGCCTGTACCTCAGAAGATCCGGTGTCTCCCTCAAACCTCGAGAACTCTTTGCGCGCGAGCTCGGTGACAAACTTGCGCTCTTCGAGCTTGTTGGAGTTCTTCATCGACAAGATCCTTGAGATTACAAGGCGCTTCTTCTCCTCGTTGGACTTGACCTTGTTTGTAATCATATCATTGGATCCCATCTGTCTTTCGTTCATGGCCAGAACGGCCTGTTCAGCACCAAACAGCATCTTTTGAACGTCAGAAGTCTCATAGCCCTTGGACAGAACTTCGGGCTCAGCGAGCTCGGCTCTCAATCTGACGAGAAATGGGTTGTCTGGCTTCCCGAGAACAGGGTCGACTCTATCCATTCTCTCTGCCCTCTGTGCTTTGTTCATCTCGTTTCTCTGTTTGATCTTTGTCGCTTTCGACTTCTTCGCCGTTTGGTATGCCGATGCATACTGCATCGAAGTTGTGGAGAACGGCTGAATCCTCAGAGCGGCAAACGCCGGCCTGATGCTCTGAAATACCCTCAGTCCACTCATACCGAGTCTATCAAATATATTGGCTGAGACCTCCGTCAACAGCATTGACCCGGCGATTCGCCAAAAACTTTTCCGGCCGTCGTCGAACTGGTCGTGTCCCAAGCAGGTGCTAATACGGAATACGAGCCTTGCAGGCTAAATATCTAGACATGTGCTCTTCCACTCTATAAAATCGAAAAGTAGCGGACTGTATGGGGGTAGACGTAGACCAGATACGGCACGACAATGGCACACAAAAGACCAACGATCTTCTCGAGGGTGGTGTGGAAGAAGATGGCCGTGTCGACAAAGAGCGCGTACCACATCGGCAGAACAAACAGGTTGAGATACACGATCGAGTCGTCGGTTGAGAACAAAACACGCCCGATCTGTACTGGGGTGGCTGTGGAGATCCCATCCTGCTCGTTGCACTTGCGTATCACCGAGTAGTTACGCAGTTCGTAGATGAGCATCAGACTGAAAGATCCGAGAACCAGCATGTGGCCGCTGAATTTGACGCCTCCCTCCCAGTAGCCAGAGTTGGCAACACACTTGTCGTAGTTGGGAGCTGTTCCGTACAAAGGAGACGACTCATCGAGCACACAGTGTCCGCCTGTGTGAATCAGGTACCTGTCGAAGAGCGAGTTTCCAAAGAACCACACTCGCAGCAGCACCACCCACGCGTACACCAGCACCATCTTGAGTGCCTGCATCGCCGCGACAGACTTCTTTGTGCGCGTGCTCACCCTTGCAGTCAACGGCAAAACCGCCGCGTTCTCGGGATCCTCGTAGGCCGAACTCGCGTAGGACTTGACAATCAGCCACGAGAGCAGAAGGAAGCACGGAGTGAACCACAGGAAACAGTTGTTCACAAAGACAACGTTGAATATGTTTGTGGAGCTCAGGAGATACGTCGAACCAGGCTGCGGTATCTCACCCACCAGCCACAGCACAAGTCTGAAACAAAGGCCACCGATAAGCGTCATCACATAGAGTAGGATCCACGATACCTTCGGGTATCTGGTCAATGCATCGCATGCTTGTATCATTGGGTTTGTGCGTCGGTGAGGGAAGAAAAGAGGGAGAGGAGAGCGATGGGAAAAAGATAAACAGCCCATCGGGCTTTAGAGGGAGCGGCTCAAGTGCCATTACCTAAAGCTACAATAGGTGGCCCATGCGCTATATCTCTGTCAAAACTGCGGCGAACCTTGTGTCCAGCTCCGCTATCTTCCCCCTGAGCATCACCTCCAGCTTGGTGCCGAGATCTTCCGGTCCCTCTGGGATGACGTTCACCACCTCGGTGAGACTGCATATCAGAACAACGCTCGCCTTGCCCAACACCAGCTTCACCTTCGTATAGTTGAGGTCGTATTCCATGCGCTGTGTTTCGCTGAGCATCTCGCGTATTGCACCGAACACCTCGGCCTTCAGCTGCTGCCTCACGAGGTGCGCGCGCACCTCCACCACGAACCTCTGTGTGTTCGAGTTGAGATACTGTGTCGCCAGCTGCCGCAGCGGTATATATTTTGGAATCGTCGTCTTGAACAGCTCCCACTCATTGTTCTTGTCATTCCTGATCAGTATGATGTACTGCGGTGCGATGTACTTCTTGCTCCGTCTGTTGTACATGTCAAACCGCACACCGAGATACCGCTCGTCGGTCTGGACTGTCTCTTCCTCCTCCTCGGCAGCACGCCTGTCCGGATCGTTCACCGGAAACGCGGTTATCCCGTACAGTCTGTACAGGTTCTCGAGCCCTATCTTCGGCAGCAGGTCGTTCTTGAGAGCCTCGTACTGCTGTACCGTGGCGCTGTGTCCCGTGCCCTCGATCTCCGCCGTCTCGCGCGCAGCAGACTCGATGATGTCGTTGACGAGCTCGTCGAAGAACTCGTGTCTCGCGGGATCCGGGATCTCAACCTCCTCCGTGCCAGCTCTCGCCTGTTCGCCTTGTTCGCCTGGTCTCAGCATCGACTGCTGCACATCGAGTCGCGCCTGCACATCCCTCAGCTCATCCTCCAGGTTACGGATCTCCCCGCTCAGAGAGTCTATGTCTGCCCTGTAATCGTCCATGTCGCTTCCGAAAACACGTTGGTTTCGCGTCGGTTGGATGGCCCGCGGGCGTAAACACGGGAACAAGGCCGTGTTCCGGATTTGATCCCCCCACTCCCCTCCTCCTCTCCTCCTCCTGCCGGTTTTCTGCCGTTTTTTTGCCTCGCTCCTTGTTGCGCCCCCTTGCTGCTTCTTCTTCACAAAGTAGGGACGTTGCGGATCATCTGACAATCGGGGGTACTCCAGCGGTTTAGATTGAGTCGCCGGTATTTGCCCAGTATTCGTGTTGTGATAAAAAGAGTGGGTCCACCTGTCTTTTCCGAAACGCCACCCAACAGCAATGTCAGAGCCGGAATCTGCGCCGTCGACCCCAAAGTTCGAGGTGGCGGAGGCTGAACCACCAACGTCTCCCTCGGCCGTGCCTCCATCGTCGTCAGGTACCAGCTCCCCCAACCTGCTGCCCATTCCGCAGGACGGAGCCCCTCGGAAACAGGGATCCAGCAGCTCTATATCGAGTTTCTTCAGAAAGAACAAGTCCTCCGGGTCTCTCTGCAGCGAACAGTCGAAGCACAAGCTGTCCGTCAAGATGGTCAATGCCGGTTCCACAGAGAAGGTTGACCGTTCGTTCCTGCTATCTCCAAGACACAGTGCCAGTTCGGCATCCACGACGGGCGATGCGAGCAAGTCCAGCTGCTCAAAGAAAGACTCGTCGTCCAAGCGGAAGGCAGCAGGTCTTGAGCTGAAGCGGTTCTTCAAGAACGTGGTCAAGCCTCCCTCGAAGGTGTCGGCGGACGTACACGACATGCACAACC
Source organism: Kuraishia molischiana (assembly GCA_024271875.1). Taxonomy (NCBI): domain Eukaryota; kingdom Fungi; phylum Ascomycota; class Pichiomycetes; order Pichiales; family Pichiaceae; genus Kuraishia; species Kuraishia molischiana. The sequence continues at coordinate 210,957 of JANBXH010000017.1, forward strand.
GTCTGCACAAAGGCCACCACAGGATATCCAACTTCCTCAAGTCCAATTTGAGCTCACAGAACCTGAGAGAGCAACCCCAGTCTGCTCCGCTGAAGCCTTCGACAAGCCAAGGTGCTGAGTCATCTAAGGAGCTGATCAACAAGTACGGCATACCTGGTAAACTGCTGGGTGAGGGGGCCGGTGGATCTGTGTCGATTGTGGAAAGACCTTCGGACGGCAGACTTTTTGCGGTGAAGAGTTTCAAGGCCAAGTCTGAACGCGAGAGCAACTACGATTACCGCAAGAAGATTCAGAAGGAGTTCTTTGTTGGTTCTACGCTTCACAACCCGCACGTCATCGAGACGTACGACATGCTTCAGGAGGGGGATCTGTTCCTGGTAGTTATGGAGTACTGTCCCTACGACTTTTTCACTATAGTCATGTCTGGTCTTCTGCAGAAGCCTGAGATATTCTGTTACTTCAAACAGATTGTCTCGGGTGTGAGCTATCTGCACTCTGTCGGTTTGGCACACCGCGATCTCAAACTCGATAACTGTGTTGTGTCCACCAACGGTGTTTTAAAACTGATCGACTTTGGCTCTGCTGCCGTGTTTCAGTATCCGTTCGAGGAACAGATAATTAAGGCCACGGGTGTGGTTGGATCGGATCCGTACCTTGCCCCAGAAGTTTTGGGCATGCAGTCTTACGATCCTCGTCCTGCAGACGTGTGGTCCATCGCCATAATATACTGCTGTATGGTTCTGGTCAGGTTCCCTTGGAAGGCGCCAAAGTCGAACGACCCATCGTTCAAGGCGTTCTCAGCCACCCCAGACACCGACGGCACCGCCACGCCAACCGAGAAGTCGAGAACACAGGGTCCCTACAGAGTGCTGCGCCTCTTGCCGACCGCATCGAGGGATATCATTGGAAAGATGCTCATTCTCAATCCTGCAAAGCGTATATCCATGTCTGAGATAGTGGAGAGCGAGTGGGTTAAGGGGATACAGAGCTGTCACTACGAGGAGGATGAACTGGTGAAGTCTACAGACCACACACACCACCTCGTCACAGAGGAAGACGTGGAGAGAATACAGGAAGAACGCAAACGAGAACGTGAGGTCGCCAAGGAAGTTTAATATAGTATCAAGTAGTCTCAAATGTACATATTCTGGCCTAGACGAGCCCCATCGTATGAAGAGATCTATTTACAATTTACTGAAACGAGTCTATTGACACGTGATCCCCGTGACAGTCCCTCAACTCCCAGAATTTTCTGTTTCTAGGAAAAGGCTGCACTGAATGCCAATCTAATCCTCCTTACCTTCTATATTCTTCTTCTGGCTGATTGCAGAGAAGGTGTAATCCATCACCAGGCTTATTTTACAACATATCTCTGAAGGATGGGCTCAATATTACCTTCGAGCTTCACATTCGGAGCCACCAGCTCCCCAGCGCCACTGCACCCAATACAGCACAGCGGATCATCCATATCGAAACCCACACTGCGGTCCAAGAAGAGCAAGAGAAGGTTCAGTGATGAGATGAACGATAGCGATAACGAGGACAGGAGTTTCCGTGCCAGTCCAAAGAGGCCGAGTAGGGCTGCTCTGGCGGCTGCTGCGCTCAACAGCTCGCGGCACAAGAGACTCAGGGGCCAAGAAATAAGAGGTCAACCGCTTCCTCTGAAGCGTGTCATACAGACTCTCGATAAGACCCAGCTCGAAAATCTTGTTGGGTGCTTGCTGGATTCGAGGCCCGACATCACTGCAGATGTCGTACAGAGCGTACCCAAAGTCAGCCTTGAAGCTGTTCTCAACCTGCTCAACGGCAAAATCGACTCTATCACTGCTGGTTTGCCGTACAAGGTGGATCCGAAGTCTGACTATGCGTTCTTCCGCGTGAAACACCTGGTTGTTGAGTTTTTCGAAGCCGTGTCAGACTACGTGCTCAACTTTCTGCCCCCTGTCGAGACTGAGCTCTCAAACTCGTTGGTGTTCCTGTACGAGTTCCTCACAAAGATATACAACAGGCTGCCCGGTTTCGCAAGCATCGAGTTCAAGTACTACCAGAAGATAATCGTTGAGAAGTTCAACCTGATCTTCTTCGACGTGTTCAGTCTGTTCCTAGCCGAAAAGAAGACCAACATCCTCGTGCTCATCAACGACGAGTGGCTCAAGAAGCTGAAGGACATCAACGACATAAACGATAATCTGTTTGACGGAGTGTACGATTTCGTCAGAGAGGAGATTGATAACTACAGCAGAGGTGGTAGTTTGAGGTCTGAAGGCTCGGACTTCGAGCCCGAGAACAGGCTCCAGGGACTGTCGTCTCTTCTCAACTTTTCGAGCAACAACAGTCCGTTACAAGGTCCTTCTAGTGAAGAAGTGTACGGAAAGTACAGCTCCTGAGCATGCAGGCGTCCTCTGCTGGTTTTAAAGGTTGGGTGTGAGGTGTGGTTAGTAGTGCTTTCTATGTTTCACGGGTTTTTTACTATTTTTTATACGGTTGTCTTCTATAATTTTAATCTTTTATGAATCTGTCCGTAGTGCGGCACTGGCTTCCCCAAGCCCGGGAGAATCTGCTCGCACCACCCCTCCTGATTGGCCACTCTTCTTAGCTCAGCCGGCCAATATATCCCATTATGACGGAGAGCGATCGAGTTGACACGCCTGGCGCTGGGCGTACAAAGTTCGCACACCACTCGGATGGCCATAAGAGCAGGTTGGGCGATATTATAGTTAAGGCCATCTTCAAAGGTGGTCTCTACGGTGCTCTGATATCCATCCCTACAGATCTGCTTTTGAGATGGCGTTCGCCTACTTATCGAATGCTCGGGATGCGCGGATGGGTGTTCTACCATACGATATGGGTCTCGGCGGGAGCCTCTTTCCATACCGAGAGAGAGGTGATGAGGTTTGAGTCGCTGGTGAGGTGGGAAGAGAAGGTCAAGCGTGAACGGATGATTGAAATGAGCATAATGAACGGAGAAGAGGAATTCGAGCCAATACAGGTTAGAAAGAAGAGTAAATAGGTTATAAACGCCTCTTTTTGTTGATGAAGGTATCGTTATCGCTGATAACTTGACTGAGGTTTTTGTTCCTGTACTGCGTGACAAACCACTCGCGCTTCTGGACGTCGGACGCTAGCTTCTTCACCGTGGTATCGTCGTCTGTCTCGACCTGCGGCGAAGAGTTCTGGATCTGTTCTATAACGTGCAGTGGCCGTCTCTTCGTGGGAGGAGCCATCGTGAGCTCGAGCTTCGTCTCGAGCCTGACGGCGCCGGTCTCGTTCCATGCCAGCAACGTGAGCAGACATGTCGCTCCCAAGGTCTGGCAATCGACTATCTGGTAGTCATCGATGTCCAGTGCGCAGTCGACGATGGCTGGTTCGTCCATGACGCCGTCGATGTAGAATGTGAGGCTCGCGCCGTCGTTGACTATCAAGAGACTGGACAGAGCCTCTTTCAAACCTGTTCCACTCAACCCAGTGTCGTACACCGCCTTTGGTATGCCGACACTCGCGCTGATTATACCGTTGGCCGTGATGATTGCCGTTTGGGGTCCGGGCTTTTTAGAGTCCATGTCCCATATGAACAGACCGTCCGGTCTGGTGTTGACCCTGGTGTACACTTTGTTCGCAACGCATCTCATCCAATTCACACCGCTGTCCAACGGTGACAGCTTCATGTTAGGCTGGATGCTGTTCTCGCTCAGTCTGACTCTGTAGAACGACAGCCCCCTGGATACAAGCGGTTCTGCGGTGCGCTGCTTCCAAACAGTGGTATCCTGATTAGCACCAAGCACGTTCTTGTGAGAGATGGCCAGTTCAATCGAATCTCCTGGTCTGTAGACGTACACATCCTCCTCGGTGGACCCTATGTAAGCCACCGGACTGCCCTCTGCCCACTCAATACAGGTTGGCCCAAGCGATTCCAGCTGGACTTCCTCCAGCGGTTTGTTGCCTGTGCACATCGAAGACAGGCTGTACAGGGACAAGGCTATCCCCTTCAAGGGCGAGTCAACAACAAGCAAGTAGCGTCCACAGTGCGACCACTTATGGAAAAGAGCATCAAACGTCGCTGCCTGGCATGAACTCACCAGGCCAAGCGCACCTGGAGAATCTGTAAGCGCGTAATTCTGTATCAAGTCTTCGGATCGTTCACGCACGATACACGTAACTATCTCGGAGCCTGGTCTTGTCTCAATAGAATCTGTCGTTAGCACCATTGCCCTGGTGTATTCGCCCGTCCGTGTATCGAACTCGTACACGTCCAGCCAGTCCTTGCAATCCGCCACGATAACGTCTCGTCTGTCCTTGTCCGGGTCTGACGGCATCCAGTACGACGACACAACCCGCCCCGAACACGAGATGGACGCAGAAAATTCCGGGTTGAGCGCATCGTAGATGTCGATCTCTCCATCTGAAACAATGGCAACCTTCACAGACGCGTCGCAGTTGCTGTGTGGGGGCTCCCACGATATATGGGATCCAGCCTTCGTAGCTATGCGTCTCAATGGTGTCGTGTCTGTCTTGCTCAGCTCAATACCCTCGGCACTGAAATATGCGATGTATCCACCGCAGTGTGATACACATAAATGCTTGCCCGCTGCTATTGTTTGGTGGCCAGTTTTCGACAGCATGGTTGACGGAAGAAGAGGCGCCTCAAAGAATGCCAGTTTTGTAAACAAAGGCAGGACTACATTTTGGTGCGGCTATTGTTGTGTTTGCACTACCTTGTGACCCATGATTACACAGGAACAGCATCCTCGTTCTCGAGAGCACCTTTGAGGGCTCCAATGCACGCGGTACACTGTAGCTTGTCGTTGCCTCCACGTGAAATGGCATACTCTATCTCCCCAAACTTGTCGAGGATCTCGATCCGGGTCTGTGGCTTTAGCTCGTACTTGGCGAGGATCTCAACGAAACCATGCAGCAGATCCACCAGAGCCAGTCCCTCGAGCTGCTTGGCCTTGTTCAGAGTGTCGAACGCGGTGCGCCAGTCGTCCTGCATCACCGAGTCCAAGACTCTCTGTATGACTGCCGGTCTAGGGGCTCCAACACAGTCATAGACCATGTCCAGGGAGATCTCGTCTCCCGCATCGACGGCTGCAGCGCACGCCTGGAGCACGTTGAGAGCCCTTCTCATGTCACCCTCGCTCAGTTTGAGCAACGCAGCAATGGCATCCTGGGAGATCTTGAGTTTCTCCTTCTCCACAACGTTGTCGACGCAGTCTCTGATCGCCTCCTCTGAGAGCGGCGAAAATCTGAACCTCGTACATCTCGACAGAAGCGCTGGGTTCAGCTTGTGCGCGTAGTTTGCGAGTATGCAGAATCTCGTGTTCTTGGTGTACTTCTCGATGACTCTTCTCAACGCGTTCTGTGCAACGTTGGTCATGGCATCTGCCTCGTCCAGAATAATCAGCTTGAACCCCTGGTTGAAGATCTGCATTGTGCTTGCAAAGTTTTTGATCTGGTCTCTCACCACCTCGATACCTCTGTCGTCAGAGGCGTTCAGCTCAAGTACCATGTTTCTGTAGTTGTTTCCGTAGATCTCGCGTGCAAGTGCCACGATTGTGGACGTCTTTCCGGTGCCCGGCGGCCCGTAGAACAGGAGATGCGGGATCCTTCCCTCCTGCAGGAACTTTCTGATCGTGCCCACCACCTCGGTCTGACCGTGCACCTGGTCCAGACTGGAAGGTCTGTACTTCTCCACCCTGCCGCGTTAGAACCCCATCTGCGCGCCTCCTAGCCAAACATACTCACCATGGCAGGTTCTCTCTGGACTTGGTGCTCATTGTTTCTGTGTTTGATTGAACTGATACCGGTGGCAAGAGGAGCTCGCAGCCAAAAAGCCCTCTCCAGGCGACGCGTTGCCTCAAATTGGGAACCGCACGCCCGACTTTCCCTCCGCCTCAAATCCTTAACTGTGATCAAGCGAGGCAGAGACCGGCGGTTGTATATAACCGCGCAGCTACATGATTTTGGTGAGGATCTGTGTGCTGGTGTGTCTCATAGGGGCTGTTCGAGGTGCCGTTGGCGCTGTCAACCCGTTTCTTGGGCTGTTCGATACCGCTGACAGGGCTGTAGATCAGGTGGAGGCCATGAGCCTCCTCACAAAGCGGAAGGGCAACTACTTCACATCGATTTCCGACGCCAGTGCGTTTTCCCAGTCGATAGCTGCTGGCACCAAGAGTCTGATCCAGTTTGGGATCAACAACACGATCTCCAACTACCAGGCCATCGTGTTCATCAGCGGCAACATATGCAGTCTTCCCGCCGGGTGGAACGATACCTCTTCGAACGGACTGACGCTCTACTACTCTTTCAACCAGACGGTGGCTGCGATGGAGGACCAGGACAGTATGAAGAAGCTCGATTTCCAGGGCGGGTACGTCCAGGACCTGGCTGACGTCCAGGTGTACGATGCGACAAAAGACATAACGCTGTACATCATGCTCGTTGCAGACGACTGTGACGAGTGCACCGGGGCGTGGAGCTACGAGATCGGAGTGTCGCAGAGCAACTTGGTGTTCCAGTGGCACAACGAGAGTGTGGCTTCGGTGGTGGACACCGACGCAAACTCGGCGGTCATCTGGATCGACGACGATGTGGACGCAAACTCCACGGACCAGACAAGCGACTCTGAGTACACTTTCTTCATCTACCAGCCCGAGGACTTCCTGAACCTCCAAGGTCTCAACCACAGCTGGTGCGCCATGAAACAGGGGGCTTCTTTGGAGTACAACAGCTCGTCTGCTGTTGCCTCCTCGGTCTATAGAAGCGGTACGTGGAAGAAGCAGTTCTACTTCAACAACCTCGAGCCCAATACGACGTACGTGGGGTACATGCTCGAGAGCTTTGGTGTCTCCGGGGGCGGTCTAGTTTTTGAACCGTTCAAGTTCAGCACCATGCATTCTGGTGGGTGTACTCTCATATACGATCTCGACTTCTGCTCCGATGTCACGTACTCTGTGCCGAGCCTGGAGTCCATATCCAACGTGACTGAACTCGCACGTCACTATGATGCGAATGCGCAGAACTTCTACACGAATTTCTCGTATGCGCTGCAACAGGTAGCGTGTGATACTGAGAGCGACGCTCGGTTCTCGCCTTTACGATCGTGCGACCACTGTGCTCACTCTTACAAGAACTGGTTGTGCTCAGTGACGATCCCGCGGTGCTCCACGCGAAACATAACCGGTTACAAACACTACGAAGCTGGCCACTCGCGGCTGGACAACCTGACGTCTCTCGAATCCGAAATCGCTCCGGAGTTTGACTACTTTGAAGTTCTGCCGTGCATAGACATGTGCAACAGCATCGTCCGCGATTGTCCGACGGACTTCAATTTCCACTGTCCCCAGTCAAACGAGACTGTGGCTCTGAGCTACTACTGGGATACAGAAGACTCCCCCTCCTGCAATCGCATAGGCACTGCAACTTAATGACTTTTCTCTAACGTTTATCTAATATACATGGTTACACCTCGTCTATCTTTCTTTTGTTGTTGTTCTCATTCTCGGAAGATTCCTTGGCCTCTTCCTTGGTCTCCTCCTTGGTCTCTTCCTTGGCCTCCTCCTTGGTCTCCTCCCTGGTCTGTGCGTGTTTCTCCTTGGATAGCTTCAGCTCCTCTTTGATGTTCACCTCGTGCTCCTTCTCGAAAACCTTCTGCAGGACGGGTGCCCACACTTTTTCGTCGTTGTTTTGGAAGTCCTCGATGGTGAAGACGTTTTTGCCGATCTCCCAGTTCTCCTGTTTGGATCTGATGAGGTCCACCATGTATGCAGACGAACCCAGAGCCTTTCCAAAGTCGCTGATGAGAGAACGGATGTAGGTGCCGGAAGACACGGTGCACTCAAAGTGAACCATTGGCGCACGGTAGTTCTCCTCAGTGGTTGGGTCCTCTTCGAGCTTCTTGATCTCTGGGATGACCACCTCTTCGCCCTTGGCTTTGAGAGACTCCGCGTATTCCTTGGAGAAGTACAGGGGATCGTCGATCAGCGAGGGGTTTCCGCTAAACTTCTTGTCCAGTGGTACTCCGTCCTCGTCTATGGTCGGTTTCAGAAAGGGAAACCCGTGATCTCTCGAGAGCAAGTCGTCCTCGTAGAACTTCACGTCGTAGATCTTGACCTCGCGACTGGCGATGGGTCTGGGCAGCGGCTTGCCCTCTCTGGCGTACTCGTACAGCGGCTTTCCCTCCATCTTGAGAGCGGAAAACAGAGGTGGGGTCTGCGTGAGCGTGCCCTTGAACTTGTCCGCAAGCCCAAGCACCATGTCCTTCGTGATGTGGCCAACTGCTGTCTTGGTGAGCAGCTCTCCGTCGGCGTCACCGCTCGTGGTGGCACCTCCCAGCAGCGCCTTGGCGATGTACTGCTTGGTGGTCTGCAAACCGTAGTGCCCCAGCTTCTTCGTTCCAGCACCGACTCCGACGACAAGCACACCGGATGCACCGATGTCCAGAGTGCCCCCGTGGCCCATCTTGACCTCGTTGGCTCTGCGGGCCCGGCCCTTCTTGTTACCGCTCAGCTTGCGTCTCTTCATCTCCTCGATCGTGCTCTGGAACACCTTGGAATCGCCGAAGATCTTCTTGACCTCGTTCAAAAACCCGGCAGAGCTGACGCCAGCCGGCTTCTCGATTGCAAATACTCCTTCCATCAGACCCTTGGGTATTCTCCTTAGCATTCGCCTTGTCTCTGCGAGGTAACCAGACACAAACCGCCACGGGCCTCGCCAAAATTTTCCTCTCGCCGGCACGTGATATCCGGTTGTATCCACCACCCATCGCAAGCGCCCCCCCTTGATAGCCACGTTGCACCTCCACGGTGTGCGTGTTTATCGACAATTACATACAGTCGGAGATGGCTACGGTGCAGCTGCTCTTCAGCGAGCTCTCGAATCTCATCTCGGAGTCGAAGAGGCGAAACCCGGATATAAGACATGTGAGTAACGGCCGCTCTCCCCGTGTTACCGCTGATACTAACCGCTGAGGCCTCTGAGAAATCCCTCGACGTGATCAAGGGCTTTGGCTCTTCCGGACTGACCGAAGCCGAGTTCCTCAAGAGTAAGTACCGCTATCCCTGCTCACAATGGGCCATCTAACACCCGACCAGACCTGTCCAAGAACCCCGACTTCATCAGCCCTTTCCTGCTGGCATGCCAGTCCAGGAACGCCAAGTACAGCGCAATTGCCGTCCAGTGTCTCAACAGACTCATCGTGGCCAAGTCTCTGCCTGTGACCAAGCTGGATCTCGTTCTGGATGCCTTTATAGAGGCCACCCATCTCGCAGTTGACATACAGCTCAAGGTCCTACAGAGTCTACCATTCTTGTTCCAGTCCTACGCAATCTTCATAAACGACGAGATTCTGTCGAAACTCCTGCTTGTGTGCTCGATCCTCCAGGGTTCCAACAAAATGGCCGCCGTGGTGAACACCGCCTCGGCCACGTTCCTGCAACTCGTGAGCCTGGTGTTTGACAAAGTCAACGACGAAGATGAAAACGGAAAGGAGGAGAAGGTACACACCGTCTCCATAGACAACAACGAGACCGTCAAGCTCTCGCCATGTGCATACGATGCGCAGCGAACATTCGTGGACCTGTGCACCCTTATCGAGCACCACAAACCCTCGTTCCTCAAGTCGAACTACATCACGGAGGACTTCGGCTTTGAGCTCCTGGAGAGTGTCATCAAGCAGAACAAGACGCTATTCCTTACCCACGTTGAGCTTGGGTTTCTGCTGAGAACCAGAGTCACTCCCATACTGCTGCGGTTTCTCACCTCGAGCAAAGACTTCACGATAATGGTGAGGGTTTCGCGTCTCATATACCTGTTGATAAGCGAGTGTTTCCCCATTCTGAGAGTAGAGTGCGAGGTGATGCTCTCTCTGCTGACGCATATCCTCGTCAAAGAGGCAGACTCGCCCTACTGGAAGAAAGTGCTCGCTTTAGAGGTATACGGCACGATCCTCAAGGACTTCAAGCTCGTCAAGAACATCTTCGAGGAGTACGATGACAACAAGGATGATCTTAGGAAACAGGTCATTTGCGATTACTTCACTGCTTGTCTTGCCATTGTCAATGAGCACAGAAGCCTGCTGAACACCGGTGATATAATTCAGCCATCGCCATCTACCAACATCATACAGCCACAGGTTGCAGATCAGCCCATCGCTCCCGGTGCTTCTAATGGCACCATCGACGCTACTCCTGGTCTGAGCGTGGCGAAGGCTTCGGTGAAGGTGGCGTTTATTGACTCTTTGGATAAACAGGATCCACCTTCGACCTCAGACACTTACATCCTCTATCTGATCTACTCCTCGCTTACGCTTTTCTGTGAGGGTATTTCAGCCTACTCTGTTGAGCTCTCATCTACAGTTGATGGAGAGCAAGGCATTCAGTTTTTGTCGTCCTCGTCTTTCAGCGACAACCCAGAGATGAAGAGGAACTTGGAGAGTGTGAAGAGTATGGTTGGCAAGAACTACCCAACGATCGAACAGCTTTATGAGATATACCTGTATTCGACTCTCGACAACGAGCTGTTCTTAAAGCTCATCCGTTCTCTGCAAACGCTATGCCATGCTACTGCTATCCTGGATATCGTGGAAACGAGAGACGACATACTCTTGTTGATTTCCAGATCAGCTCTCAACCTCACCGGAAAGATGGGATACCAGCACAAAAACTTGTTGTCTTTCAGCGAGAGTATTGTGGGAACCATTAGCTCCACCATCAACCATGCTGCGTCTACTCTGGGTGGTAACTCTCAGACTATCTATACGAGAAACGTCAACCCTAGAAACATCATCTGTTTCAGAGTGCTTACCAGTCTGGGAGTGTCACTGGCAAGTGTCTTGAAAGAAAACTGGAGGGTCATATTCATCACGCTGCAGTGGTTTGACTATTTCTTGAGCGGCCCCACAGACATTACAAAGGATGTTCCTCCCGCTCCCTCACAGCTCACTTCTAGCGATTTGGTTGCTGTTGAGAACTACACACACAAGATGGTCGAGAGCATAAAGACTCAGAGTCCACCTACGTTTCACGAGATAGTCAAGTCCATTGCCGGTTTGTCATCTGATTTGTTGGAGCCTGTGGGTAAGTTCGGCACCACCCCCGTATACAAGAGCGCGCTGCAGCCTTGTGTATTCAACAAATCGTTCTACGTCACACAGATGACGTTGCTCGCTCAGCTTGAGCCCAGGAAATTCATGATCGAATACAACAAAACCTGGCAGTTCGTGAACGAGTTCTACATCGACCTTGTGATGAACAGGAAGCTCTCTTCGGATTTCAGACTTCTTGTCTCGAAAGGCTTCGATTCCGTGTGTTCTAAGACTGCGATCTCTGGTCTCGATAAGGAGAATCCCGACGCCGTCAGACTAGAAACCGAGCAAAAGGTCTTGAACGCTCTCAACAGCTTTGCTAAGAGCCTGACAAAACTTCCACCAAGCCCGGAGCTAATGGTGGTGAACTGCGAAACTGAGATTCACCTCCAGACCCTTGGTGAGTTGAGGGACTTGGTTGACAAGTTCGGCACTGGTTTCATGAAGCACTGGGATCTTGTCTTCATGGTTCTGAACACGCCCTTTGATATCATCTTGGGTGATGACGAAGCGGTCGAGCTTTACCATGAGAGTTCGCTCAAGGAAAACATAATGCTTGTGCTAAGCACTTGTTTTGAGACGATGAAGTTGATCCTGGATGAGTTCTTGCACTCGCTCCCCAACTCGCAGATCATTGTGGCTGTTGATTGCCTGTACAAGTTTGTGTGCCAGTCATTTGATCAGAACATCTCGTTCAATGCCATCAGCTACTTTTGGCTTATCAGTGACTACTTCAAGGAGAAGACTGAAGGTATCAAGAGCTCAAACATGCAGATTTTGGACAGTCAGATTACGAGCGATAAGGAGCTTGTGCTAGCCGTGTCTCAGGGACAAGGTTTTGAAAGTGGAGAATACCTCTTTGAGTCTCTATGGGTCTATCTTCTTCTCAAGCTGGCTACGGTGTCGCATGACAATCGTACCCAAGTGAGAAACGGATCCATTCAGACTTTCTTCAGTATTATAAGCTCTCATGGATCCCAGCTTCCCTCGTGGAATCTCATATACAAGCTGGTTCTCGAGCCTGTCATCATCGAGTGTGATATCGGTTCCTTGAAGGAGACTCCTGAAGATGCTCAGAAGGATGTCATTGAAGGTTTGGGCCTCATGTTGAACGGTCTGAGTAAGCTCTACCTGACCTTCTTCATGGACTTTTCCATGAACAAGCTCGAGTTGATCAAGTTTTGGAAGGGTCTCGTTTTTCACTACTCCGCTCTCCTGAAACTCAACTGGACTGAACTAGATACAAGAGTGTACAAGGCTTTCAAGGATGTGACCGGTGGTTTTGTCACTCCCGATGGCAGTGCTCTTTTGGTTATGCCTCCCAACGAAGTGTCCGAAGAGTTCTACAACTTTTGGTCGAATGTCGCGATATCTTACAACCTCACCAGTTTCAATCTCTACCAGGAGTCTCTCGCTGCGCTAATGGAGTCACTTCCTGCCTTGTTCAGACTTATCGAGCCTATCATGGATTTGACAAAGTTTGAGAGAGTTCTGTGGATGCTCAACTCGTGTATAAGGTATCCTGTTCTGCCTGAAATGCAAAGGGATGAAGAGCGTTGTACTGAGCTCCAGAGAGCCGTTATCAATAACTTGAAATCTCTCACTCTCAAGGATTGGAAGTACAGATCGCTGTTCATCCAACAGCTGAACATGATCGTCATCTTACCCTTCAGTACAAGGTCCAAGATCAGAAAGAAGCTGGGCGATAGGTTGTCCGGTGGCAAGAACAAGATCCCATCATTCATTGCCGTCAGTTATGAGGCTATAGACCTGTTGAAGGAACATCTCAGGGATGATGATGAACTAGTTGAACTCGTCAATGACAAGTGTATTCTGAAAGTGTACAGGGCACTCTTGGAACCAGCCAAACTCAAGGCTGTTGGCTCAAAGAAGAGCCGCAAAGCTTTGTGGATGGAGAGTGTTGACACCCTGTCTCTGCTCACCCAGATGGTTGTCTCGCTGCTCGATGAGTCGAATCCTCAGAGCGCCAAAGTTCCAGATCGCATCAAAGAACAGATCTGGCCACTTATCCTGGAGACTCTAGAGACATGTCTGTCGTACAAAGAGGAGAACTCGGAGTATGAGGCATATGACATTGCTAGGTATGAAGAGATCAAGTCTGCATTTCTACCCGTGTTACACCAGGAATCTGTTTCTGGTTCCATCATCGAAGAGTTGATATCTTTGGTGTGGACCACATCCTTCCTATATGCCATTGACGAGTTTGACAGCATGATTCTCTCTGAGTCCAAGTCTCCACAGGAGGTCTCTGCGAAGCTTGCACAGTTTGACTTTGGCTCGACATACGGATCCACAAAGTCCCTGAGCAGATTGCCCAGGAACGATGTTGCCAAACTATGTCTCTGTGACCTCATTCAGATCTGCTGTCCCTCCGCACAGACAAAATCCAGTTCCATCCTAGCAGAGAAGACCATGCCATACTTTGTTTCGCGTACGGCTCTCGTTCTCAGAAAGTTCATGCTGGATCAGAGTCTGTTGAACAGAGAACCATTGCCCAACATCCAGCAGTTCGAGCTAAAAGCTGTGCTCGACGGTGTTGTCAAACTTCTCTCGGACGGCTATAGGAGAGATGAGCTCAAGGTTCTGTATCCGCTACTTGTCAAGTGTACTGTGATTGGTCACAAAGTTCCAGGTGTGCAAAGTCTTCTGGGAACAATCCTTCAGCTCTTTTAGAACCGGCATCTTTCTATAGAGTGTGTATACAATGTACTTCTCAACTACTGTCACGTTTCATGCGGATAAGTCTCTGTTTTTGTTTTGATAAAATGCAATTTTTTGTTAAGATGGTTAGGTTTTGATCACATACGGTTGGGACTGCGTCTTGTTGGGGTATCGACCTCGTAGTCCATATCTATCAGCTCGTTTGTCAACTGCGATTGGAGCACTGGTTCACCTATGGTTGTGTTTCCCGGCTGGTATGCAATGGACAGCATATCTGGAGAGTTTCCGTTCTTTCTGTCGCGCTCATACTCTCTCCATCTCTTCTGTGTGATTTGAGATCCGTCAAATTCACCATCGGTGGTATCGTGCCCGCCTTTATCACCACCCTGGGTCTTTCTGGTATCACCCCAACTGAAATCGTCAAACTTCCAGTAGGCGTAGGTGGGAAGAACAAAGTTCCAAATTGGCAGAGCAACAAGGTAGATAAGCATCCAAACCACATAAGACAGAGAAGAGGCAGTAATGACTATGAGAAGACCGGGTAAACCAAAGATCACAGCAAGCAGCACAAGAGACATGACAGGTGTAGGAGTTGACACGATGGCATAGATGATGACATAGATGGTGAAACAGATAGCGCATGGCAAAACCATTGTACCGATAAGCTCGATAAAGATGACAAACTGCATGGAGAAGCAGAATGTACCACAAAGGTCCTTGACAAGAACCAGCTCCATCAGATTGTGGACGGTGGAGTTGATCCAACGACGTCTTTGAGAGAGTAAGACTTTAAACTTGTCAGGAGCAACTGTCTTACAAGCCGCCTTGGGAACAAACACCTGTTTTCTCTTGGGAAAGGTCCTGAGCATCAGCGACGACAGGTAACGATCCTCACCGAGCAAGAGCAGATTCTTCTTGTGAAGAGTATCGAGAACGTTTTCAGAGTACCTTTCGACGATATCTGGGTTGGCCAAGATTGGAACCCAGAAACCGTCAGATCCCTTAGGAGCCTTAATACGGTACATGCAGAAACAACCAGGTAGACAGGTAACGCTTCCAAACACAGACTCGAAAGCCTTGGCCTGGTGATGCGAAATGTAGTATTCGAATACCTGAATGGCAGTAACCCATGATTGGGCCTTGTTCTCAATCTTTGTCTCACCACAGAGACCCATGATGTCTGGGTGTTTGACCATTTCTGCAACCATGTGTGTTAGACAGTCTGGGAAAACCTTCGTATCAGCATCAACCATGAGAACAATCTCGAACATTTCAGCCATGGTTCCAGTGACTGACCAAATACCCCTTAGCATCTCAAACTCTAGCTCGGTCATTCTCTCGTCGAAAGTAACCTTCTGCAAGAACGACATCAAGATGATCTGAGAATCTCTCTTACCTCTGTTGCCTGGCTTGGCAGCACCAGCTTCAGCAGGAGTACCACACTTCACAATGGTGATGACAGGAACACGCTGCTGCTTCTCTGGAGGAACCGTCTCGTCGTTGTACTTGTAGAAACCGGCGTACACCTTGGCCATGTTGTGCCTCTTGGCGCCTTGTGCAACAGAAACATAGGAGTATGGCTGAACTTCCTCTCTGGGAATACTGAAATCAGTCATTAGGTCAAGGGCAATCTCGGGAGTGGTGCGATCGTTACCAGCACCTTTGATGAGACCATCACAGATAACAACAATCAATTTGTGTGAGTTGGGATATTCCGTAGTGGCAAGCGAGTCCATTGTCACTCTCATGCCTTCCTCATCTTCAGAGTAACAGGTCACAACACAGATTGTGTGGGCAAGAGGGTAGCCGAAAGGCTCGAAACTGACAGGAGGCTGTGGAACAACATCTGGGTGGATAATGTCTGCGGCAAGCGAAGTAGCGGTGAGGTGATCTGTTCCGCCGATAACACTAGCAGAGTCGAATGGGCCTGCAAAGTCAAGGTACGAACTAGAACGGTTGAACGCGTGGCCTCTCGTTCTTGTCATTTCCTTATGCTTGGCAGCCTTGGCGGCCTGTGTAGACATAGTGACGTACTTGGGTTTGTAGTCCTTGGAATCGTCGGGGGTAGATGCAGGCTCCAAGAACTCATTCTGAGTTGCAAACACGTCGATCGAGCCACCCCATGAGAGTCTACTGCCACGCTTGAGCATCTGTGACTGTCTCTTGGCGTGGTATTGTGCTCTCTTCTCCATTGGGACAACGGGTATGATTGGGTCGGCTACCTGATCGGCACCGTCAGCCCAGTTTTCAATCTTGTTGTTTCTCTCGGCCATCTCCTTGAGATCTGCAGAAGATGCACCTTGTTTGGGTGCAACGTACCACTTGAAGTAACACGCAACAAAGAACTTGATGACGACAATGGAAAGCACAAAGATCAAAGAGACGTAGAGGACGATATCGGAAGCAATGCATCCGATTGTCTTGGAGTCTATGACACCAACCTTGATGGTCTCAACGAGACATCTGGCAGCCTGTCTCTCGTAAGAGTCTGACAGAACCAACGAGATATCGTGACCTTTGAGTGCATCATCGTCTCTCATTCTATCGAACAACTCGGGGTAGGCAACATCATCGGCCTGGATCCAGTTGATCAGGTCCATATCGAGCACGTAACCGGAGTAGACAACCAGGTTTCTGGACGAGTTTCTGATATCGTCCCATGTGAAGTAGACGTCACCCGTTGGCTTTAGATTGTCGTAAAAAGCTGTCCGTGCCTTTGTGGAAGTGTGACAGGCCCAGCCGTTGTAGTAAGACTCGGTAAAGTTTGGAGAGGAAGACCCGTCTAGTTCGAACAGTCTGCATGGCATGTACCAGGCAAGCTCGTCGCCGTTATAGGGAATGGAGCAGTTGTCTCTGGGTGTTATGATACCCTTGCAGTTTCCATTCACGTTCTGGAAGAGAAAAGAGGCATCCTTACCTCCTGCATTGACAGGTGGATACAGCACGTTGGCCTTGCTAGGCACACCTGCCGCTTTGGGGTGGGAACTTGACTCCAGGTTGTAAGCGCGGCCATTGACCACCAGGTAGCCAGTACTGACGTTATCGTTTCTCAGTCTGATGGAGTGGCCCGAGCAAACCGTCTTCGTGAAGCCGAAGGTGAGGTAGGCGACTAAAGCTCCGAGGTACAGAATGACAGATATGAGACCCATCTTCTCCCTCCATGCGAACTGTCTCTCCTTTGTCTTGAATCCAAACAGCGACAAGAGCGGGGCAGGTGCCCAGAACGTAATGACGTAGCAGTATGCGTTCCATATCGGTTGCACCATACCGTCGTCGCTTGTGCTCCTCTTCTTCTGTTTCGGAGGGGTTGGCCTGACGCGGAAAGACCCGACCTCGTCATTCAGTCCGTACACCTCTTGTCCGCGCTTGCTCTCCTCCTCTATCTCCGGTGGGGTCATATCGTCCATGAGTATACCGCCCTCGTCATCAGCCGCCTCGTCTTCCTCGTCTCTGTGCGACTCCACGATGGACCCAACGGTTCTCCTCGACAGTTGCGACCGCTGGGACTTGCCCCTCTGCAGCGAGGTGGTGGGATCCACGCCGGTGTCCGAGGGAAGCACCTTGAGGTGGTCGCTCTCCTGTAGAACAACGTTCTCGTAGTAGTAGTTGGGGGCATCGGGATCGTGTCTCCTGCGCTCGTTTCTCACCAGCGACTTCTTCCTTCCGAAGCTGGCCCGTCCAGCCTCCTCATCCATCTCCGTGTAGCCGTTCTTCGAGGATCTCCAAGAGCTCGAGTAAGGCAGCCCGTGGGCGCTTCTCTGGGAGTTGGAGCGATGCACTGAATCGAGTTAGCGAATAAAACCAAAAAAACTGCAATGGCGCCCATACTCACTTGGCTTCAGCAATTCTCCGGGTCAGACAGAGAACCTGATATATAAATAGAAAGGGGGAGGGTGGTAAAACGTCAACACTGCGAGAATGCCTGTTTCAAACCTGCCAGATCAGCTTTCCCTGTCTGAGCCAGCCCAAATTTGGAACGCGTAAAAAAATTTTACCGTGGGTCGTGCGCAGGGGCTAATTGTGCAATTAGTTCCGAAAGAGGAAGCAACGCGTTTTGAAGGGCTTTCCGATCTTGTTTCTTTCTTCTTTCCGTGAACAAACAATCTCAAATCCAAATGTCCTCCTCAAGAAAGAGACATCTGATCGACGACGATGAAGAAGACGACATGTCCCAGGGCATGATGCCCTCATCGTCCAGAGCTCCATCCGAGTCCAACTCCTCGCCCAGAAGACTGCCTCCTTCGTCTCCCGCCATGCCCTTTGAGCAGGAAGACGAGGAGGATATCATCCCCGATATCGACGATCTCGAGGATAGAATTCAGGAAGATGAGGAGGAGGAAGACGCCGAAGACCTCATTGGAGACGATATGATGAGAGACTACTCGCTCAACGCAGACAAAGATACCTACAACCTGGGCGCGCGCGATATCGATGACGACGAATACGAGGCCATGTCTGCGGATGAGCGGATGAGAGTGGACGCTCTGCTCAACGCCAGAGACGAGGCCAGAAAGAGAAGGGATAACCTGTACCTCGACGAGGAGGAAGAGGACATCCCCAGAGACGAGTTTGGACTGCCCATCCAGAGAAGGAGAAGAAGACACGCTTACGACGAAGAAGACGAAGACGTCTTTGCTGGCGTGGACCCGCTCAACGAGGAACTGTCGCTGGAGTCGCTTGCAGATGTGAAGGCACCCAGTATTCTCGAGTGGATTCTGATGCCCAACGTCACAAGAACAATCGCCAGAGAACTCAAGTCGTTCTTGCTGGAGTACACCGATGAGAACGGTAAGTCGGTGTACGGTGCCAGAATCAGAACCCTTGGTGAAGTCAATGCCGAGTCTTTGGAGGTATCGTATCTCCACCTGACTGAGTCCAAAGCCATTTTGGCTCTCTTCCTCGCTTCGTGTCCTGAGGAGGTGCTCAAGATCTTTGACGTTGTCGCCATGGAGGCCACCGAGTTACACTACCCTGACTATGCCCAGATTCACTCCGACATCCACGTGCGTATCACCGATTTCCCCAGAGTCAACAACCTCAGAGAGCTGCGTGAGTCGAACCTCAACTCTCTTGTCAGAGTTACCGGTGTGGTCACCAGACGAACAGGTGTCTTTCCACAGCTCAAATACGTCAAGTTTGACTGTATGAAGTGTAACACCACCTTGGGTCCCTTTTTCCAGGATTCCAACGCAGAGGTCAAGATTCAGTTCTGTACCAACTGTCAGGCCCGTGGTCCGTTCAAGCTCAACTCTGAAAAGACCCTCTACAGAAACTACCAGAGAATCACAGTCCAGGACTCTCCAGGCTCTGTGCCGGCCGGTAGATTGCCCCGTCACAAAGAGGCCATTCTGCTGTGGGATCTCGTCGACAGCGTCAAGCCAGGTGAAGAGATCGAAATCACAGGTATCTACAAGAACTCCTACGACGGTACTCTGAATGCGAAGAACGGTTTCCCCGTCTTCGCCACCATCATCGAGGCCAATGCTGTCAAACGCCGCGAAGGTGCCAGTGAGCAAGGCGGTTCTGCGTTCCAGTGGACTGAAGAGGATGAGAGAGAGATCAGAAAGCTATCCAGAGAAAAGGGTATCATTGACAAGATCATTTCGTCCATGGCTCCATCTATCTACGGTCACAGAGATATCAAGACTGCTGTTGCCTGTTCGCTGTTTGGAGGTGTTCCAAAGGATGTCAACGGTAAGCACTCCATCAGAGGTGACATCAACGTTCTTCTTCTCGGTGATCCAGGTACTGCCAAATCTCAAATTCTGAAATACGTCGAAAAGACTGCAAACCGTGCTGTTTTTGCCACGGGTCAAGGTGCGTCTGCCGTTGGTTTGACTGCTTCCGTGAGGAAAGATCCCGTCACAAAAGAATGGACTTTGGAAGGTGGTGCTCTTGTTCTTGCGGACAAAGGTGTGTGTCTGATCGACGAGTTCGACAAGATGAACGACCAGGATAGAACATCCATCCACGAGGCCATGGAACAGCAGTCTATCTCTATCTCCAAGGCTGGTATCGTGACCACTCTTCATGCCAGATGTGCTGTTGTTGCAGCTGCCAATCCTACCGGAGGCAGATACAACTCCACCATGAACCTCTCCCAGAACGTCAACCTCACTGAGCCTATCCTGTCGAGATTTGACATCTTGTGTGTCGTCAAGGACACTGTGGATCCAGCTACAGATGAGAGACTCGCTTCTTTCGTTATTGACTCCCACATGAGATCACACCCATTTGGCACAGAGGATGCGGTTGCCGATACCAATGCCATGGAGGAGGATGACGAAGACGGGGAGGCTGTGAGATCGAGAAGAGAAAGGATGAACGCCGAGATCCAGCGTAAGGAATCTGAGATCTCTCCCATCTCACAAGACCTCCTGGTGAAATACATTCACTACGCACGCACCAAGATGCACCCCAAGCTCAACCAGATGGATATGGACAAGGTTTCTCGTGTGTATGCGGATCTCAGAAGAGAATCGATCACCACAGGTTCCTTCCCAATCACCGTGCGTCATCTCGAGTCCATTCTTAGAATCGCCGAGTCGTTCGCCAAGATGAGGTTGTCTGAGTACGTCTCCTCGTACGACATTGACCGAGCCATCAAGGTCAGTGTTGACTCGTTCGTCGGTGCTCAGAAGTATTCCGTGAGAAAACAGTTGCAGAGATCTTTCATGAAGTATACACTTCCATCGAGAAGATCTCTCGAACAGCAACAACAGAGAGCATCTGCTGCTGCTTGAGAGTCCTGGTGATTCCGGTATTTGTTTTTTGTTCCTTTTTTACACTTATTACCCCCTTTCAAGTCTCGCGTTTTATTGTCTACTATAAACAAGCCGCACGATGTGTGTCCCGTAGGGCATTGGCAGTAGTGCCTTTCCCTTCACGAAGGCCTTTGCCCCCTTCGACAATCCAATCGTTCGGGGAAGGCATGACTATCAACGAGTGTCCGCTGTGTGATAACGATCCAGAGTCGTCCAAGACCCTGGAGATAAACTGGATACAGTGTGACATCTGCAGTCAATGGTACCACACCCAGTGTCTTGACCTTCCCCTCTCTCAGGCAAACAGCATCAAAGAATACCACTGCAAGAAATGTCTCGATGAGAATCCAGAGATCGGTCCGAGCGTTCTTAAGAGGAAGAGCACGCGCAAGAGACACGTGGTGGATTACCAGGCTCTGAACGACGGCGGTGAACTGAGGTACATCGACAAACACTCGCATATCGATCGATTCCAGGAGTACACGTGCGATAACGACGACAAGGTCATAGTGATTGACCCGAGCTCCACAGAGCACAAAGTGCTGGATGATGAGGTTGTGAAGAGCGTCATCAAGAAGACAAACCTGAGCGCTCCGATAATCATGCCCTCTGCTGTGGGTAAGTCCATGAGGCGGGAAGAGGGCTATAAATTGTCGCTTCGTTTCCCCGGAGGCATGACCGTTAGCGAGATAACGGAACTGCTCGGAGAAGACCATCCCGTTGAGGTGATGGACGTTCTTACGCAGGACAACAACAGGTGGACGCTGGGACAGTGGAGGGATTACTATAACACAGAGGAGAGCGAAAGGGGAAGGATACGAAATGTTCTCAGTCTGGAGGTTTCAGACACAGGGCTTGGAGACATTGTGCAGATCCCAAAGTTCGTGGAGGATATCGATATAGTGGAGAGGGTATGGAAAGAGATTTCAGGTCTGGTTGACGAGTCTCTGTTCATCGAGAGACCAAAAGTGACAAAGTACTGTCTCATGAGCGTGAAAGATGCATTTACGGATTTCCACTTGGATTTTGGCGGAACCAATGTTTACTACACGATTCTGCGGGGAAAGAAATCGTTCTTGATGTTTCCTCCGACTAAAGACAATCTGTTGGCATATCAGAAATGGTGTCTGAAGCCCGACCAGAACGAAACGTGGTTTCCGGATCTGATAGATATGAGAGACAAAAGCAACCGTGGTGTCAAGATCAACATCACAGAGGGTGATTTGCTGGTGCTTCCCTCAGGGTGGATACATGCCGTATACACTCCGGAAGACAGTGTTGTGATTGGAGGTAACTATCTCAGCAGCTTCAGTACGGAAACACAGATCAAGGTCTTCGAAATAGAACAGGCGACGAAAGTTCCTGAGAAATTCAAGTTCCCCAACTTCAACAAGATCATGTGGTTGATAGGATACTACAGTTACAAGTCAAACGAACCCCAGACGTCAGAAGACGTGGAGTCCATGGAACGATTGCTCCAGTTCTACGAAAAGCAGCTGAGCCAGATTGACAACGACTCTGTTGCAGGACGGGACTCGAAGAAGCTCAAGAAACACATAAGCTCAACGCTTCCCACAAAGATCATTGGCAAACCACAGACCTTCGTCCATGACTTTGGACGGTGGATTGAAGGACTTAAGAAACGCAAGGCAGAGCCAATGGAGGATCCAACCGTCAAACACATAAAGACCGAATGAACAACTATTGATGAAAACACTGTAAGGCTTTGTAAAACTTGAAAAGGGATTATAAACGGAAAGAAGAAGAGAACAAAGAGTGAACGTCATTCGACGACGATATAAAAACGAATGAAAAAGGTGCACTTCCCTTATCATTGTGTGTGTGCATCTTTTCCATGTTTCCCTTTTGTTTTTGTAGATATTTTTTGTGGTTTTTTGTTATAGTGTGATTTTGATACATGATGCTGGAAGAGACGAGATTCAGGCCAAGATTCTCAAACCGGAAGCTGGAGCGCCAACAACGGTGATTTTGGTAATAGAACAGATCTTACCCTTCTCGCTGGCCTGATACTCAGCACCTGTAAGAGCATCAGTGACAAACTGACCACCCTGATAGTGATAGAGAGGGGTGTGTGTTCCAGGACAGATGCTAAACTCGGCATATGGGTCGAAGTCTATCTCGATCTCATCAGTCGATATCATATCCGATTTGTCCTTGATCTTCTGTGCCTGATCGGCCCTGGTCCCAGTAGAAACAATCTTCAAGAACTCAGATGCAAAGTAGGATGCAGAAGCATAGTTCTTGTGCTTGAAAGACTGAGTCATGGCAACCTGCAGAGCGTTGACTCTGTGAGCAGGCTGCAACTTACACTTGGTGAAGTAAGCAGCCAACTCCAAGTTACGTCTCACATCTTCAGCACCAAGAGCACGACGGGAAAGCTCAATAGACAAACCGAGAATGTACTCACGGCAGACAGTGAGGATCTCCTTGCACTTCTCCTCGTCATCCTTCGTGTCAACAGTCAGGAGAACGATTGTGTATAACAGATTTCTGAAGGTCTGAATAGACTCCTCCAGTTTGTTGGCACGGAACTGCTTGAATGCCTCGTGCAAAGTGGCCTCCAAAGTGTCGAGGCCTGGAATATATGGAGCAACCTTGCTGGTAGAGTCTTCATCAGGATCATTGCGGATGTATCCCTTGACAGATTCCAATCCGTCAGTGGCTGGTACAAAGACCTTGTTGGCAGCATACACTTCCATAAAGCGCTTGCGAAGAGGCTCAAAGTTGACAACACCAAGCTGTTTGTTGAGCATCTGAGCAGCGGCCTCAAACGAACCAGCCGCAACGTAACCAGCAGCACACTTGGAGTTACGCACCCAGGTACCCAACTCACCAGCACTGACAGTAGGGGTATCGTCGTCAATCTCCTTTGTTTCCTCGATGTCACTTCCAACATCGATATCCTCATCCATATCCCAACCTTCGTCATCATCAAGAGGCTCGTCCTCGAAGAAGGCATCTCCGGTACCGTCATCCTCACCCAATTCCTTTGGCTGAGGTTCTGGCTCCAGGTTGAGACCTTCGAGCTTGCCGGCAAGCGCTTGCTCGAAGAACGATGGTGGGAGTGGTTTCAAAGGCCAGTTTGCAGGGTTGGCCTGCTTTGGCTGAGGAACAGAGGATCTAGGACCAGATGCTGGAAGCTCCACATCAGCCTCAGTGAGACCTGACTCTTCCAAGATGCTCTGGGCAAATTCTTCAAGACCGTTTGTCTTAGCTGTGGCGTATGCGAGAGGAGCGAGACCTGCCTGCAAAAACACGGAGATTCTCTTCTCGACAGAGTTGAGGAAGAAAGAATTTTGCAAGAGGGAAAGCATGTCACCTCTGCTTTCAGCAATCTGCTCCATCTTACCGAGTTTGGTGATTTCACCGGTAATCAGGTAGAAGAAAGAAAGCTTGTCCAACTGAGTCAACTGCTGGAAGACCAATTCGACAATGGAAACATTACCCTGAGCAAGAGCCTCCTTTCCCAATCTCTCCCATATCTGCTTGTCGTTGAGCTTCTTAGCCTCATCAAGGGCAATGTCCAAGTTGGCACACTCGATGGCAAGGTCGAATCTTGTTTCGGCATCCTCAACGAATTGCAGGGCAATTTCTGGGTAACCAGTCTTCTGAAGATAACCAATGATGTTCTGACCAACCAAGTTCGAGTTCTTGATGATGCGGAGAACCTCAGTGAAGTTCTTGTTGATAAGAGCCTTTTTGAAACGGTACTCAGTAGGATCAATGTTGACGATCTCGATACCACCGCTTCTGTTCAAACAGAAACAGTGCTTGTTCATGACTCTAACAACGTACAAGGTGTTCTCAAGGGTCTTGATAGTACCACTGTCACCGTTGAGCAGAATGTACTTGATGTGGTTCAAAGTGGAGTAGATCAAGACTCCAGTGTCATCCCAAGCAGCACTCTTGATTCTGATAGTCTCGTGCAAAGAGGTGACAGTCTCAAGTTTCTTTGTAGCAATGGTGATCGAGTGCTTGGAAAGAAGCGCAACGTACTGGCCGTCAACGGACCACTGGGCATACTTGACATTGCTAACCTGAATTTCAGCCAACTCCTTCTTCTGTAGCACGTCGTAGTGGATGACAGAGTTGGTCTTCAGCAACAAGACGGTACCAGGACCAGCATAGACAACATCCTTGACAGATGAGTCCAAAACGGTGCTCTTGGTGCTGGAGTTGGACAGATCCTTAACCTCCAAAGTCTTGGTGGCCTTGGAGAAGGTAACGAATCTGTTACGAGCAACAAAGCAAGCAGCGTTGGCATCACCCTGGCGAACATCAGTAGGCTCGATGGCCCCAGTGATATCCTTTGGCAGAGAAATGTAAGCGTAAGTAGAACTATCGTTCTCGCCCTGGGTGATGAGGATGGAATTTTCAGCAGGATTGTAAGACAGCGTTCTGATCTTGGAGAACATTCTACCAACTTTCTTGAGCGAGAGCATTGGCAGACTTGGGGCCTTGCGACCGAGTTCGTACTCCTGAACCTGCTTCTCGCCGTTGATGAAGAGAATCTTGTTCTGGAACAATGTGTGAGCTGGTCTTTCTCTATCCAACTTGAAAACCATGACACCAGAGTCGTGACAGGTAGCGAAGAGGTTGATCTCGGGGTGAGATGCAATCAACCAGAAACGGTCATTTTCACGCTTGAACTGTTTGACAGGAGTACGCTTGTTCAAATCCCAAGTTCTGATGGTTCTGTCCTCACCGATGGACAAAATGAGGTCCTCAGTAGGGTGGAAAAGAACACATGGAACGTTGTGTGTGTGACCTCTGCAGGTATCAACCTCCCAGGCCTTTGTTTCGCTCATCCTCCAAACCTTGACAAGTCTATCGTCACCACCAGAGACGATCAGCGGCAAGCGTGGGTGAAAAGTAGCCCAGTTGACACCCTTGTCGTGACCCTCTAACACGTACTTGACAACAGCATCGGTGTTTCCAAAGATATCCTGCTGTGGAACACCGCCCTGCATCTGTCTGTTGTACTGATCGTCAAAAGACCTCACGGAGCCAGTTGGAGCAGAGTGCTTCTTTCTGAGAGCAGAGATATCCCAGACTCTAACGGTCTGATCCAGAGAAGCAGACACAATCAAGTCATCGGTAGGGTGGAACTGCGCACACATAACGTAGTGGTTGTGACCTGTGAGACAGGCGATCTCCTTACGGTTCTGCCAGTTCCAAATACGAATTGTCTGATCATCGGAACAGGAAATGATCCATGGCAAATCGTGGTGGAAGAACACGGTTCTGACGTAGTCCAAGTGTCCAGAGAGAGTGAACATGCACTTTCTAGACTGCAGCGACCAAACCTTGATGGTGTAGTCGTCACCACCAGACACAAAGATGGGCTGGGTAGGGTGAAAGTCAACAGCTCTGACAGGACCATCATGTTCCTCAAATCTGTCGATCAAAGTACCCATACGGTAATCCCAGAGCTGGATTGTGGAAGAGTGAAGAGACACCAAGATCCATGGTCTCTTGGGATGAAAGGCAACACCTTTGGCCCTCGAAGACTTGGACTCAAACTGAAATTAATTCGTTAGTAAACTCGATAAACAAATCAAGAGCAAATCACATCCAGCCGAACAGTGAGTTGGATTTGTCTTTGCGAAGAGGATGCGGTGGTATTCATCACAATCGCCAATCCCGATCTGCCAACGTGTAAGGATCACACGGTAAACAGAATGACGCCCAAGCCATACACTCCGAAGTTCGACATTTGTGTTTGTGAATTGTGCTATGACTTACCTTTGTAAGCATCTTCATCTTGTATGAAAGGTGTTTGACAATGTATCAAAAGCGAATTCAATACTTCTTAGGAGAGACCCAGTTTCAACGACACCTGTTTAGTTACGATCTTCGTGTTCACTTTGATACGTTGACGGGGCTGCATAACACCCTTTTAGTGGGTGCACTCAACCCGTGGGCAAACATTCATTTCCATTTACTTTTGGACTTATATAAATAGTATGAGTCCCAAGATGACTGATATAAACCCGACAGAGGAGTCAGCGGCCTGGGGAGCACCGTTCTTGGTGGAGGCATCGCTGGCAGCTGAACTCTGGTAGAAGTTTCCATCGTCGGCGTTGGTAACGGTGACGGCAGTGGTAGCAACAGCAACGGTACCATCCGTGGTATACGAGGTTGTCTTGTAGGAGGTACTCTTGTGCTTGCTCGTCGATGACGAAGACTTCGACGATGAAGAAGATCCATAGTCTGGGTCAAGTCCACTGCCTTCCACCGAATCGAGGTAAAGTCTGCCGTTAGTGATTTCTATGTTCTCGGACCCGTATTCAGATGAGCTGTTGTAGACATATGCCTTGGAGCCTTTCTGGTAGGTGTAGTCAGGTGGGTCGTAGCACTCAACCGACACAGACTTGAGCATACAGTAGAAGTACCCCGGATCCTGGATGTCTGCAGCATCCCAGTCGATTTCACCACCGGCCCACTCAATGGTACCTGCAGCGTTCGAAGAGTCACCACCAGCCCAAATGGAGAACTGAACTCTGGAAGGAGTCTGAGGGAACATGTAAGCGTCCGAAGTTTCATTGTATGTGTCCTCCCTCTTGAGCACTCTCTTCTCCTCGCCGTCGATGTACCAGGTGATTTCGTCCTCGGTCCAATCAACCTCATAAGTGTGCCATTCTGAGAATGTATCCGACGTGTTCAAGTAGAGACCGTTCGTGTAGTTCAAATAACCTTGGTAGTAGAAGTTCGTCTGTGTCTGTTTGAGCTCTGAACCAATGAACTCGACATCTATCTCGTCCTGGGCATTCGAGAAGAGAATGAAAGAGGAAACGACACCTTGCGTTCTCGAGGATCTAAACCTGGCACTTACCCTTCCGTACCAGACGTAAAACGTAGATGATATAACTGTACCCGAACTCTGGTTAGGCATGGCAAGAATCAGCCCGTCTTCGTACTCCAAAAGGTGTCCAGAGTAGATCCAGTCTGCCTCAGAGGAGTTTCCGAGGTAATACGACTGGTCTTCCAAATCGTCTATGCTGGTGAAGTTCATCTCAGTGTTTTTGCATACCGGCATTGGCATACACGCCGAGATGTTGAATGAGAATCGGGGATCACATCCACCTAGACAGTAACTTCCCAAACCACACTCCCCGTACTGGGAGCAGCATGGGTACTCTTCGGGACATGCCGATGTAGCGTTGCAGTAGTACGTAGCCTTAGCAACCGTGAAGAGGAAAGCCGATAGCAATACCACGGATATGTGTCTCATCCTTGTTCAAACCCCACTGGTGGAAGAAAGGAAGATGTATGTTTGAGAGAAGGGGGGAGGGGAAAAAGAGGCGAGCCGATCAACGCTTAGGTGCTTGGCCAGAGATCGGTTTTTTTCTCAAAGTTTTCAAACGCGTAGTCAAATCTCACCCAATATTGAGACAGTCTGCTGAGAACAATCAATAGCGAAAAAAACACCAACCAGACAAATCAGCTGAGACTTGGCTGACACAATGCGAAGAAATCAGTTGGAAAAAAAAATCAAACCTGTTGCACCCGTTTGGGCCTAATGGACGCGTTTCGAGAGAGACTTTTTTTCCGAAGGGGGGGAGCAGATCCTCTTCGGGCTGTGCATGGCGACTCCGCCTACGCCTGCTTCACGAGACAACAAAACAAAACCAGGGTGTCGCCGCGAGACAATCGATTTAGGTTAGTGAACGGCTTGGTTCTGGTGCGTCAATGGGTGGTTTCTTACACCGGTAGGTAAATCTCAAGAGGCCAGAGGCAGACGTTCTAGATCTTCATGTGGCTTGGCATTCACAACCATTTGCATGGGAACAGCGCCAATTGGTGAGGGACAAGACAAAGAGACTGCTCTGTAGAGATGACAAACAGTAAACGCGCCGAGGTCGTCGTGGATTCAAGACGTTTTCAGGAAATACAACGAAGCCAAACAAGCAAATACAACAAAACCGTGTCTAGTCGTGTCCCAACCTACAAAACAAAAGAGGTAGTGTGCCGATTACCGAAAATTCCAGCCGACCAACCAAACGACGAGAATCCCAGAGGTGGACGGACGGGCTGTCGATGGCTCCTCTCCAATCCCTCCCTGTGTCCTTTTCCCCTTTTTCTTCCTTCTCCTCTCCCTTTTTTTTCCATAACCAAAACCTTTTTTGAGGAAATTAGCTCTCAAATTACACATCAGTGGGTAATTCGATATTCTTATTTCTAATATTCCATTAAAGATGCTTTCGGCCCGTGTTCTAAGAGCTGCTGCTCGTTCTGCCACCGTTGCATCCGTTGCCCGTTCGGCTCCCCGTGTTGTAAGTATATTCCATCCCATTGAACAATCAATCGATCTCAATATACTAACGGCATGATAGGCTCGTCCTGTTTTGGCTTCTGCCAGAAGATACGCTTCTGCTAAGGCTGCTCCAACTGAGGTCTCTTCGATCTTGGAGGAGAAGATCAGAGGTGTCTCCGAGGAGGCTAACCTCAACGAGACCGGTAGAGTCTTGTCTGTCGGGTATGTATTATTTTTCCGTTCCATTCTCCTCTTTTGTTTTCCCTTGCCCTTTCACCACAGATTTTCCCGTTGATTTTTCACATCGGTTTTGTCGGACACTGTTCTCTGGAACACAAAGTGCCCGAACTTCGTGCCCACAGTGTTGCTGCGAATGATTGAATCAATTACTCAATTACAGAACAACATGAAATCCAATCCGGACGTCTTCGGTTGATTTTTTTCTACGTGGTTCTCGGAGTATTGCGACTTTTCAACCGTCTCCCAGCTACACTATGGGTGCGATCTCGGCTCCACTGACCAATGAGAAGACACCATTTTTTTTCCTCCTTCCCTTTTCGGTGGATTTTGGTTGGGGCACTACCATCCCATCCCTGGTTTTGCGAAAAGTTGAACGGCGAATCAGATTGTCGGTAAATCTGTCGGTGGTATCGTGGACTGGGGATCCTTTGACAACTGGCGACGGGAAATCAAAAGAGTTGATGAACGCATGCACACATTACGGTTCAAGTTATGCTAACTGAATATACAGTGATGGTATCGCCCGTGTTTTCGGTTTGAACAACTGTCAGGCCGAGGAGCTCGTTGAGTTCGCCTCCGGTGTTAAGGGTATGGCTCTTAACTTGGAGCCAGGTCAGGTCGGTATTGTCCTTTTCGGTTCCGATGCTCTCGTCAAGGAGGGTGAGATCGTTAAGAGAACCGGTAAGATTGTCGATGTTCCAGTTGGTCCAGGTCTTTTGGGAAGAGTTGTCGATGCCCTCGGTAACCCAATTGACGGTAAGGGACCAATTGAGTCCGTTGGTACCTCCAGAGCCCAGGTTAAGGCCCCAGGTATTCTTCCAAGAACCTCTGTCTGTGAGCCAATGCAGACTGGTTTGAAGTCCGTTGACGCCCTCGTCCCAATTGGTAGAGGTCAGAGAGAGTTGATTATCGGTGACCGTCAGACCGGTAAGACCGCTGTTGCCATTGACACCATCCTTAACCAGAAGAGATGGAACGATGGTGCCGATGAGTCCAAGAAGCTCTACTGTGTTTACAACGCTGTTGGTCAGAAGCGTTCCACTGTTGCCCAGTTGGTTCAGACTCTTGAGCAGAACGATGCTCTTAAGTACTCCATCATTGTTGCCGCTACCGCCTCCGAGGCCGCTCCTTTGCAGTACTTGTCTCCTTTCACCGCCTGTGCCATCGGTGAGTGGTTCCGTGACAACGGCAGACACGCTTTGATCATCTACGACGATTTGTCCAAGCAGGCTGTTGCCTACCGTCAGCTTTCCCTTCTTTTGCGTCGTCCACCAGGAAGAGAGGCTTACCCAGGTGATGTCTTCTACCTCCACTCCCGTCTTTTGGAGAGAGCCGCTAAGATGTCTGACGCCCTCGGTGGTGGTTCTTTGACTGCTTTGCCAGTTATTGAGACCCAGGGTGGTGATGTCTCCGCTTACATTCCAACCAACGTTATTTCCATTACCGATGGTCAGATCTTCTTGGAGGCTGAGTTGTTCTACAAGGGTATCAGACCAGCTATCAACGTCGGTCTTTCCGTCTCCCGTGTCGGTTCTGCCGCTCAGGTCAAGGCCATGAAGCAGGTTGCTGGTTCCTTGAAGCTTTTCTTGGCTCAGTACAGAGAAGTTGCTGCTTTCGCCCAGTTCGGTTCCGATTTGGATGCCTCCACCAAGCAGACCTTGGTTAGAGGTGAGAGATTGACTCAGTTGCTCAAGCAGAAGCAGTACTCTCCAATGGGTTCTGAGGAGCAGGTTCCTTTGATTTACGCTGGTGTCAACGGTTACTTGGACAAGTTGCCATTGGACAAGATTGGTGCCTTTGAGGAGGAGTTCCTTGCTTTCCTCAAGTCCAACGAGGGTGGTATCTTGGATGCCATCAAGACTGAGGGTACCTTGTCTAAGGAGAACTTGGGCAAGTTGAAGGCTGCCACTGAGTCCTTTGTTGCTACTTTCTGAGCAATTTTATGATGTCATTTTTTTTCCAAACTCACAAACTTAGGAAGTGTGGTTCATGTCATCGTGAGGGTTACAACACTTCTATAGAACGTTAGTCCCTGTTGATGCCTTGTTTCATCTCCAACTATGTTTGAAATTTGAAAAAAAGAAGAAAACTATTTTACAAGTCAAAATAACATTCTATACGAAAGAGAAAAACTCATTAGATTTTCAAATACATTCCGTAGCATTAGCTAAACCTGTGTCTTACTTAGGGATATGACTGACTTGAACACCTCTCCAAGCTCCTTTGCGTTGAGTCTCAATCTCTTTGAAGTTGGAGTGTCGAGGAGTCCCGCGGACTCAAGCTGGATCATCTTGAGTGTCAAAATGACAAGCGGTCTTTCTGCATCCCATACTTTCTCCTCGCGTTCTTCGCCTTCGAGACTGACATCGGCCTCTGTTTCGTAGTTGACGTCTTCGAGCTCGTCTCTGTCAAGCTCGACGTTGAGCCATGCAGCCAGCTCCGCCTCAAGCTTGAGAAACAGTTGAAGAAGTTTGCTCTCAATGGAGGCTTCTAGGATAGCAGGACACCCTGAGTGTATGAACTGCTGGAAATCAACGCACGCCTCGGAGTCGGTTGTCAGAGAGTCGTCGAATGACTTATACGCAGACAACAAATCTGCGTAAAATCCAACAACTTTGAAACGATAACTGAGGTCAGAGAAACACTCATCCTTGATGAAGCCACCGAGCACCGTCAGAATGGATGGGAAAGAACCGAACTCAACAACGGGCCTCTGTGGGTCACCTGAGGAGTTCGCAGTGATGTCGCGGCCAACCTTGTGTAACTTAGACAGCGCATACGACACAAGCAAGTCCAACATACCCAGGACAAGCTCGTGCTGTTCTTCCAGATCAGGTGACGTCCTCAAAGTGTCTGCTTCCCTCACAATAGAGGGAACAACGTGGTCGAGCGACTGGGCCACCTGCAACTTGACACCCGGACTTTGCAAGAGGTATAGCGCTTTTGCAAGGATGTTGGCATCAGCTGGGTCGGACGACAAGTCGGCAACAACAGATGCAATCACATCTTCCAATTGGATCTTTAGAGCACCATGCAGACCCGATACGGCATCGATGTAAGAGAACAGACGCGAGTACAGCTCCTTTAGTGATTCGTGTCTCTCTGCTCCCTCTGGAACAGAAAGGGGGGTTGCAGAATCTTGGAACATCCTCAAAAACGTGGCGCTGATCTTCGCAAATGTCGTATCCATGTTCAGCTTTGTGAATGAGTCAACGTCGTTGAGAGAGTTGAATATCAATAGCAATGCGGGGACGACAGCTGGTTCGCTCTGAAACTTGGACACAATGTCAGAAAAGCTGTGGGTGAGGTTGTAAGTGGTAGAGTGCGCCAGTGTGTTATAGGACTCTGTTAGAGTGGGGGCATCTTTGGTATCCTTCTTCGTCCTCTTGGAGATATGACTCTTGATGATGCTGATGAAGTATGAGTGTGAGGTTGAATTGATAAAGATCGAAGCAATGCCGTAGATATAGGCGAGGAACACTCTTGAATCTGACACAGATAAACCGATGTATGAGAAGAATTCATCGCTATCCCCAGCCGAAGATACATCAGATGCAAGAAACTTGAGCGAGAACTCCAGCGACTCGCCGTAGTTGTTCACAAAGAGATGCTTTGAGAATAGCGCATATTTCTCCAACGTGGAGCACGTAGGTTCCGTCTTATCATGAGTGGCCAGCTGCTCGAGGTAGTAATCATAGGACTCTTTGATGATGTCCAGCATCATCTTGGTATGCACGGCCTGCTTGATGTCAAAATCAAATGTGTTCTCGTAGTCGTCTAGCTCTGATGAGTGACTCTGTACGAAAGCATTGAAGCGCTCTTCGATCATGTGGCTGGCTATTTTGGACAGCTCATTTCTCCACTTTGGCGCTCTATTCTTTTCGGACTCAACAACAGCCTTGATATTGAACCTCTCGTCGTGCTCGTCAACGAAAGCAAACGCACACAATCTGAGCATCTCGTCTTCCTCGAGAAATCCCCTTCTGCAGATCTCAACGAGTAGTGAAATCGTGTTCATCTTAACCTGGTGATTCACGTCGTAGAGCACCATCTCTATCATCCTCTTCTTGAAACGCTCAGTAAACTGAGTGAGTCCTGTGACGGTAGAGGACTTCCTGTACAACTTGATGAGGTGCTTGGCCACCTCAAGTCTCACATGAACGTTTGAATCAGATAATAACCAGCCCATGTATCTCAGATACGAACTCTCCAAGAACATCTCTGGGTATATCTCCATCCAGCGTCCTAAAGATGCTATACACTCCTGCCTGATAACATGGTCTGTATCGCGGTAACGGTGTGCAAACGTTGTGCTGAGTATCTCTTTCAGGTACGTGGAGTATAGGTTCGCTTCTGAAGAGTAAGCACTGATGGATTTCTCAAAGGTGTTGATCGCAGCCTGAACTGTTTCAGTTTCCTTCTGTAGCTTGTTCTTCTCTGCTCTCTTGGTTGGATTCTGCTCGTTTAGTTCGGAGAGGCGCGCTCTCTCCGCTTCGAGACGCACCGTCATCTTTTCCGTGTTGAGTGACGACTTTGCCGTTATCTCGGACAGACTGGTAGCCATCTGCAGAGCAAAGAGCACGGCTGTATACCTCAGGTTTCTCAGATTCGACGTACACATCGAACTGATCCACTCGGTCAGAGTCTCAACAAGTCCCAAACCTTCGAGAATACCCTTCTCTGAAGCCACTCTCAGAACCTGATCGCAAAACTCGAGCGCATGAGAGCGGAAGTTCTTCCACTCTGCCTTCACAGCTGTTCCAGACATCATGCCGAACTCGTGAAACTTCTGTTTCATCATCATCTCCTGGACTTCAGCGACCGTCTGCTCCACCGAATCAATGTTTGCCACATCGTGTTCCTGAATCTGCGTAACCGATCCACAACAACGCAGCACAAAATTGACAAAGTTCATCACTGGTTCGTTTTTGTTTTCAGCATAGCTGTCAAGCCAGTCTCCTGCAAGTTCCCTGATGGCAGTGTCTGGGTCACTCAAGGCCTGAAACAGGTAGTTCTCATTGAAATCTTCAATCTCGTCAATGTTTCCCGTCAGTGTTGACGTTCTCCGTTTCTTCTGTGTTGAAGAACCCTTTGGAGCAGCTGAGCGCTTCTTGGTTCTCTTCGAGCCTGCGTCATAATCACTCTCCTCCTCTTCCTCTTCAACTTCTTCGTCTTCTGCTTCGGACACGTCATCTGAAGAATCGGCGCTTGACTCTTCTTCTCCGTCGTCAGAGGTTATGTTTGGCTGTGGAGTGGGAACGCGTTCTTTGATGGATTGGATCCTCCGAGACCTCCTTGAAGGTTCTGGTGGCGTAGATATAACGACAGAAGGCATACTTGTCTCCTTGTATTCAGATACCTAAACTGTTTACGCAAAAGAGCCTTTGTGTACAAGTTTGCTGACGCGTCTCCTTGCCTTTTCAAAACCTTTGGGACTAATACACGACCAAGGGCTCTCCCGGGGTAAATCCGACGTGAAGCTGAGATGTGAAATTTGAATGTTCTTCTTGATGAAAGTATATATATGGAGGGCAGATAAAGTATATAATCGTCATTCACATTATTACCGTGATACAAGGAAGACGGTGCGGAGGTAAAACAAAGAAACAAAGAGGGGGATGTATTGGGAGAGGTAATCAGCTGTGTGTGATCACCATCGTTTTTCAGGTGGACTCATCTTCCTTGGAAGAACAACGACATCATGAGCTTCCGAGGAAGAGGAAAAAGTAAGAAAGCATAATAAGAGAATCCCTGGGTGTGTGTTTTTCGCATAACCTTGTTTTTTGTATAATTTTGAATCGTTCAATCGTTCGTATCACATTCTCTCGTAATTTCATCGGGGTTTTTGTTGTTTTCTTTGGGGGGTGTTGCGGATCAGAAGGGGAGCGTGAAGTCTCAGCGGAAACTCAGGTAGTCCAATCTCATGGACAAATCATCTGGCTTCTGCTGATGAACACTGGAGGATGAACCATTGTTGAAAGACATGAAAGGATGTTGCTGTTGTTGTTGCTGCTGCTGCTGCTGCTGCTGCTGCTGCTGTTGTTGTTGTTGTTGCATCTGCATAGGCTGTTGTTGTTGCTGCTGCTGCTGCTGCATAGGTTGAGGGTTGTTACCCATCATCCCCATGAAGTGGGACTGCTGTTGCAACCTGAAGTCTAGCGGTTGCTTGGGGGTCGAGGCTTGAGCAGACGAGAACAGGTTCAGCTGTGAGTTGTTGGGTCTAGGGCCTCTGAGCATGGCAGCATTCATCGCAAGGTTGGAAGTAGAAGCAGCATTGGCTCCTTGCAAACCTGGTGGTGGGGCTGTTGTCTGCTGAGACTGTGGCTGAGCCTGTCCGAATCCCGAAGATCCCGAAAGAGATCCAGCAGTATTCTGCTGTTGCAACGGAGCTTGCTGCTGCTGTTGTGGCTGCTGCTGGGGCTGCTGCGGCTGAGACATGTTTCCACTAACATTGCGTGGAGACTGTTGTCTGTAGCGACCTCCCTGTCCTGCGATTGCTCCGGTCTGGGACTGGATCAGGTTGTATGACTGAGAGCGAATCAGACTTGGTGGCTGTGGCTGCTGAGACTGAGAATTCTGAGGCTGCTGCTGCTGCTGCTGTGCCAAGCCACGCTTGATGATGACAAGTCCGTTATCGTGTGTGTCAGAGAGTCCCAAAAACGCACAGACCAAAGGGATGACGCGTCTCTGGTTGGCAGACAAGGACGAAGGGTATGCTAGTTCAGAGTGAACTCTCTCCCTGTCATCCCTGAACAACAAGAACTGGGAATAGACTTCCAAAGTCTCTGGATCGTTCATGTCCAACCCAGATGGGGTCACTGGCAACTGAGCAGGAGTGGAGGCCAGTGTGGCATATAGTCTATCTGGACCACCCATAGCCATGCCCGACTGGTTCAGTGGCGCTGGAGGAAACTTTCCGTTTGCGTTTGGGGTAGTAGCTGGTGCAGACGCGGTAGAGTACAGCGATGCAAGCGAGGTGGTGGACGTGGATCTGTGCTGTTCCTCGAGTTGACCTCTCTTCTCGCGCTTTTCGCGCTCTATTCTCTCTCTTTCAGCCAGAGGAAGCATCTTCTTGTACTCAACTCTCAGTTTACGACCACCGATTTCACGGCCGTTAAGTTGGTTAACCACCAGGGAAGCCTCTTCGGTGGATGTGAAATTGGCAAACGCAAGACCTCTGAAAACACCGTTGTCAAAGTGGTAGTTGAAAGCATAAGGAAGAGGAAGAGAAAGTTTGGTCATCACTTCCAAGAGCTGCTCCTTCTTGATGGCAAACGGGATGTTCTTGATGACAATGGCAGTGGGGATGAGATCCTCATCCTTCTCGCCACCTTCTTCGCTGTCACTCTTGGCCTCTGGTTTCTTCTGTGGAGGGGTATTGGCAGCGGATGCAGTGTTGGACACTCTCGCATTGCCCATCTGCTCCAAGTCCTGTCCGAGAGAAGACAGGGAACCGAGGCCCTGAACGTTCATATTAGGAGCAACCTGTGCCTGTTGTTCGATCCATGGTCCAACGTTGAGCATTGTGTTTGTCTGTTGTGGCAGCCAATTGGGGTTGAAATCGCTCTGGCTCTGCTGTTGGTTGGGGAAAGACTGCTGTGGCTGTTGCTGTTGTCCAAACCCGAGGTTGGCGCTTGCAGTGGCACGAGGAGACGTCTGCTGCGACGGAGCGTTTGTGCCCATACTTCCGAAGTGTCTGGACTGCGTGACTCTCGAGCTCATGAACGAGTTTCCGGTTGTGTTTGGATGGATTGCCGTGGTGGATACGTTTGTGGTATTTTCCCGTCCTCCATAGGTGGAACTGGCGTATCCCGAAGCAGACGAAAGCGAGGATATGGACGGACGGCGCTGCACCGAGTTAGGTTCCATGAGCGTAGGTGTCTGCGAAAGCTGTCTCAAATCCATTGTTCTGGAATGAAAAGAGTCTCTCTTGCTATTCAGCGAGTGTTCGATCAACTAGACGGGCGGTGGGTCTCGTTGTTGAGGTGTTTTGTCTCTCCCTGGTATGTGTCTCCCTTCTCGAATATATTCTCTTTTTGTCTAGCGAGAATACTGAGCAAAAAGAAACCGTCGATACAGGATGTTCAACAAATAAAAAGCCACCTTTTCGTTCTGGTAAAAACTAGCAAAGGCAAGAAGAGGAGTTGCTGACAGTCAGTCAAGGGGCGAGAGAGAGAGAGACGACGACAAGAAAAAAAACCGGGAGCGGGCTCAGCCAGAGAGCATTGGCCAAAAATTTCAGGAAAATCCCGGTACACGACCGATTAGATTAGTCGTTTTTGGGTTTGTTGCGTGTGCTGACCAATCTACTCGACTGAGCTGTTCGGTACGAAAAGCTCGTCGATCAAGGCGTTTTTGGCAACACGGTGTTCTGGAGACATACAGAGAATCAAAACAACATCGAATATCATGGTATGTATTGATGTTTGAGGGACAGCGGATGCTTCCCACCGGATGGACCGGATCTAACGCCAGCCAGTCAGGAAAATCAACGTCTAGTTCGGTGCCAGGTGGCACCCGCACCCTGGCCAAGAGAAAGGCCACACAGGACAAGAAGGCCCAGCAGCAGGCTGCACAGGCTCCAACTTCGGCCAGAGCCGCTGGCGCAGGTGGTTCCTCGTCCACGATGCTCAAACTCTACACAGATGAAGCGCAGGGCCTCAAGGTTGACCCGCTAGTGGTGCTCGTCCTCGCTGTCGGCTTCATCTTCTCGGTGATTGTTCTCCATGTTCTTGCCAAGATCACCGGTAGATTGACCGCTTAGTTTGTGTTTACTTGCTTCTAATTACAGATCCTCTATCAAAACGGACACAACCTTCGACAGGTGCTCGACACTCACCACGTGTTTCTCGTAGTTTCCCCCCTCCACTCTGTCCCACTTCCACTCGGCGTGCTTCTCCTCGTATACCCCGCTGCTTTTGTCGCTGAAGCGTTTGCCCCTGACCTCGATCTCAACGCTGGGGAAGTTCTTGCCGACTATGACCTGCAGTGGGATTCCGAGACTCTTGCTCTCTCTGAGCTGACGGCCTATCGACATCTTTGGTCTTTTGTCCTCAA
Organism: Kuraishia molischiana; assembly: GCA_024271875.1. Classification (NCBI taxonomy): domain Eukaryota; kingdom Fungi; phylum Ascomycota; class Pichiomycetes; order Pichiales; family Pichiaceae; genus Kuraishia; species Kuraishia molischiana. Next base: position 249,058 of record JANBXH010000017.1, read on the forward strand.
GCACAGATACTCCGCTGAGTTGTTCCCGCGCAGCTGCGACGCTGCCTGCTTCAGCTCCAGGTGCACAGATCAGACTCGCCTGGTACGGAGCGATGACCGCAGGCCAGCACAGTCCCTCGTTGTCACGTAGAACCTCGGCGATGGCAGCTACCAGCCGCGATACCCCGATTCCAAAGCATCCCATCTTGAAGTTCTGAAACTTGCCGTTTGCATCGACAAACCCAGCCTTGAGTGCAGCGGAGTACTTTTCGTCGAGGTAGAACGTGTGACCCACCTCAATGGCCTTGGACTCCACCAGTTTTCCCTCCTCGCAGTGCGTGCATATCTCGCCGGCCTTGGCCTCGATTAGAGGAACGTCCATGAAGGTAGACATGCTGTTGCGGTGGTATGGCACCTTCAGATCGGGCAGGTCTGTGGCTTTGTTCACGCGAGGGTCCATGATACGCACCGTCCACTTGCTCAAAAAGGCATCGTCACTATCGTTCAGAAACAGATCAAGCACACTTTTCTCATCTCTGACAGAGAGATCGAGATCAGGAACCTCGCTCTTCGCAAGCTGTGGGTTCAGAGTCCTGTCTGCAGGATAGTACATCACAACAAGTTTGTCTCTCGAGTAAGTGGTGAAGTACGCAGCCTTCGCCTTTGGTGCCACTTCGTCGTCCGCAGGAAGGGACCCTGCCTTTTCCGAATTGCTCACCGCTCCACAGCTATCGCAGGTGTAAAGCACATCTTCTCCAGATGGGTGCTGGTAGTGCCACTCGGTGCTCAGGTCTCCACCTATGTCTCCGCTGTCTGCGTTTGCAGACACAAATGGAACACGCAAGTCGCTGAATATCTTGCGGTATGTCTCGTTGAGCTTTTCAAACGTGGCCATGCCGTGTGTTTCGTCAACGTCGAACGAGTATGCATCCTTCATCAAGAACTCTCTGCCTCTCAGTAAGCCTGCCCTTGGTCTCTTTTCGTCTCTGTACTTTCTCGTCACCTGGTGCACTATCATGGGGAGGTCTTTATAGCTGTTCACCGAGTCATTCACCAGCTTGGTTATCTCCTCCTCGCACGTGGGCACAAGACAGTAATCGTCGTCTTTGATCTTGAACAGCTCCTCGTTACCCCATCTGCCGGTGCGTTTCCACAGCTCGGACCCGGATATGCTCGAGAGCGCCACTTCAAGCGATCCACATTCCTCCATGCGTCTGTTTATGATTGACTCGATGTTCTTCAGAGTGCGTAGTCCCAGAGGCAGCCAGTGTACCAGACCAGCGTGATCCTGTCTGATGTAGCCGAGTCTCTGAAGAAGCACATGGGTGGGCAGCTCCGCTATCGATTTGGCGTTTAACTCCTTGCCAAATGTAAGAGCACTGGATATACTCCTTCTATGGAGCATTCCCCTGTAGTTTCTCAAATACATTGGTGGCGTTTGGCGGCTGGGATACAAGGTTCTAGGAAGAGGCCAAACGAGATTTCCTCCTCATCGGCTTCGAGGGTGGGCCATCCCGGGTCTCGGATGACCAGGATTTGCCCCACCAGGCATGTTTTATGCCCCTACACCACTCCATTGGCCATTGAGAAGGAAACCTGTGTGTCTGCTATATGCAAACAGCTCCACGTTTTCAAATCTGTCAGTGTTACGATGAAAATCTGAAACTTTTCAGATTTCTCACCAATCCAGCTAGAGGGAGAGCCTACAATGGGAATACGATGCAGTGACTCTAAGCACCCAGACTGAACAGTCCACTCGGACTTTTTGCAGTCTTCTCAGACTGTACAGTCTATGTAGCACCATTCCAAAGCAATCCATCGAGTTCGCAGATTTACCGCCAATACTCCCCATGACCTGTATCGAAGAAGGTCTGGCCGGACGTTCCGGTGCGGCCATAATTTCGCACGGAACACGATCAAATCAAGGGGGCGATGTCACGGCTTCTGGGGGAAGAAGAGCACCCTTCTTTTCTTCTGGGCAATCCATTGAATCAATTGAATCAAACATGAGCGACACTGAAAAGACGAAGACAGAGACGGAGCCGGAGACAGAGGCAGTGGTCGAAGAGACGAAGGAGGAAACTACCACCGCTGAAACAACCACAGAGCCTGAATCCGCTGTTACTGAGCCTGAAGCATCCACAGCTGCCACCACCGCGCCACCTGAGGAAGCTGCTGCACCACCACCCAAGCCACCAAGACCTCTCTCTGCAAAGGAAAAGGCAAAGAAGACACTCAAAGAGGCCTTCCCAGATGTCGAAGATAAGTACATCACAATGGTTCTGATTGCATCCAAGGGTGATATGGAGTCTGCGTTCAGCGCACTGTTATACCTCAGTGACCCATCTGTCGAACAGGAAATCGTCATACAGCCAGTTGCCGAGCAGAAGCCCAAGCTTCCATCGAGAAACAAACAGCTCGAGAGCGATGAGGCTCTCGCCAGACGCCTGGCGAGAGAGTACGAACGCCAATCAGGCGGGGAAAGACGCTCAAGCGCCAACGCCTCCAGGAGAAGCGGATCCGGTAGAAGAAGACAAAACTACGAAAATGACCAAGATGAAGACGAAGACGCTCTTGATCGTTTCCTCGACAAGGATCTGCCACAGATGAAGGAACAGTTCAACAAGAATGTCGAAGAGGCCAAAGTCAAACTGGGAGGTTGGTTTGGAGGAATCAAGCAGAAGATCAACTCCCAGGCAGAAGGTGGTAACAACGAGCTGTTCTCTGCCTTTGGTGTTGGAAACAGGCCTTCCAGCGAGGAAGTCAAATACACAAGACCAAGACGCGACTACGCCGAGGAGAGTAGCGATGTGGGATCACAAGGAATAACCCTCCATGATAACGAATCCAAGGAGGAGAAGAAGTTGCCTAATCCTCCAGAAGACATATACGGAACTCCAACCACCCCCAAGACAGTTGAACCTGCTCCTACAAAACCGGAGGAACCTAAGAAGAATAAGTGGGAACCACTAAAGAGTGTTCAGCCAGAACCCGTGTCTAACGATACTTTCCTCGTGACCGATAGCGAGGATGAAGAAGAGGATAAAACCAAGGAACCCTGAATACAATTGTTGACTTTCTTACATAAAAAACACACTCATTCTTCGCGGCTTCTGTTCTTTTCAACAACAGCATCTTTGATCTTTGTAGATATCGGATCATCGACAGACTCATCGACAGACTCATCGCTACTGCTCTGAAACCTCTTTGCCTTCTCAACTGGGGTTTCTGAGAAGATTGCAATGTCCGACAAGTTTTCAAGAGGACCAATGCTCGAGATAGGGCTTGGTCCGTTGGTGAAGATAGAGTTCAGCGACACAGATGAACGTATGCTTACTGGGCTCATATCCTGAGTATCCTGTGGTTCTTCCTCCTCCAAGTCTTCCCCAACGTCCTTCTCGTGCTTGATCGCACTCTGGATGAGTTTGTTGAATTCCGGGAACACTTTAGGTCCAAGATCGTTACAGACCTCAGTAACCTCCAGAGAGAGACGTTTGCGCTCCTCCTGAACCTCCGAGAGCATGTTCTGTTCGGGACCCAGTGCGTAGAACAGCGGTTTGATCGATTTGAATATGTCCATTCCGACCTCGCCTATACGGAGTGCAGCATAAGTGGCACTCACGAGCACTGCCCACAACAAACAGAATATGATGAGTGGATGTGTCTTGGAAATTGCGGGAACAATGTTGTAACTTTTCAATAAGATAGTTCCTGTCAAAGAGTAAGAAAAGTACAGCAACGGAGCCACCACCATTGCAACAAGTACTTTCCAGCTTCCAAGGACATCGTTGGCCTTTATCTTGACCACAGAGTTAGCGAGTGCTTCTCTCTGTTTCTTGTGTGATATGACTTTAGCCGCTATGAACACTGGCGAAAACAGCAATGTTCCCGGAAGACTCAGGGATCCTAGCACTATAATGGAAACAAGTCTGTGCACCAGTCTCACCAACACTTTGAACCTGCCGACACGAGCAACCTCCACCTGGTGGTCTCTGATACCCAATTGCTCCAACTTGGCGTTGTACTTGAGTACGGAGTCCTTTAGATGTACAATCCGTGGCTCATCCTTGAATTTGGTGTACCCTATGATGAGCCTCCTATTCATATCGAGGACGGTGCCCAGAGGAGCCGGCTTGATAGGATAGTTGTACAGCCTGCGTGCTGCCTGTATGATCATGAGTGTCTCATAGTCAGGGCAGGTAACAGTAACTGTCTTCATCGCATCGGTAAGGGTATCGAGAAACTCACTCACCGATTCCCTGGGGTTCCGGTTATACTTTTCACCGTCTTCGGCAGTCACCACGATGGGTGTACCAAACTCCAAAACGGCTCTCGATCTGAACTTGTGTGGGTGGAAGTAGTTCATACCACAGGGTATGACTTTGACTTTGCAATTGGGGTCACTTCCTACCGCACCCAGAGCCATGACTGCAACACCAGGCTTGAGCGGTAACAGATCAGTTCTGTCATGGGACCCGCCTTCGGGAGAAATGCCAATGACTCCGTTTTGGTGGAGTTGCTCAAACACAGCTTTGAAGACGTTGCTGGTATCGACTTGGGGCGCAATCTTGTAGGTTGTACCTCTAGCCAGCAGATCGGTGGCCCTGTCTCCCTTGAACGGCTTGAAGAGTCTGAGCTCGGTATCGCTGATAACCTCCTGAATCTTGGAGGATCCAGCACCGTGAGGGAGCCCCACGAGTCCCTTTGGTTCGCAGCAACGGGTGAAGCTTGTTCCTTCTCCATGGATAAGACACGCATCCTCGTCGTCGACAAAAATGCGGCCTGGCTGAAGCTTGAGTAAATCCTGCGGGCGTTCAACTGGGATAGCCCCGGACATGCGCGAGAACTTACCCACCACCCGGCGCTTAAGCGACACAGCCGCCTCCACAAAGTGCAGCGGTCTGTTGACGGTCCTCTTGAGCGCCAGCATGGTCAAGGCAGCATCAAGAAACTGGTTTGCATGTGGTGCAATAACGATGATCGCAGGTCCAGTGCTTGGGATGTTGTATGTGCCTGTGAACTTGACCTCTCTGAAGAAGATGTCTGTGACCACCAGACATATCCACATGAGAAAATCGTACACCCAGCCTGCCCTGGGCTGAACAGGCTTCGCAGCTCTGATCAGAGGTTCCCTCTCAGCCTCTGATGCCATCAATTGTCTTGCTGTTTCTGAGTGGGGTAAAGAGAAACACGGAGGAAAAAAGAACATCATCGAAGCCTCTCCCCCAATTGCCCCCCCCCCTCTTCTCCACACACTACCAGAATGATTACATTTTCAGTCTTTTTGTATTAATTTACAACACAAATCAGTCCTCTCCCACCGGGATCTCGTCCTTGAGAACCTGTATGAGTTTCACTTTCAGCTCTGTAGACTCGTCTCCCCTGAGAACGTCACTGACAAAGAACGCATCAACCTCCAGCTGTACCATCTCCATTGCTCCCTTCAGCACTCCCACCAGTACGTTGGAGTACCACAGCTCTTTGACTGCCTTGCCGTCTTCTGGAAGCTCCACAAACTCGGCCAGTGGATTCTCATCCAGAACCAGGGTGAACTGCTTCTCGTCAGACCCAACAACTCCAGGCGTGACGTTGAGGAACATGCGGAATCCCACCTTGGCAACAACCTCAGCGGTCTCTCTGAAGGTCTGGCAACGGCCCATGTTGGTCTTTGCGAAAAACTCCTCTATTAACCTCAGTCCTATGTTGTATCCCATCTTCTCGAGCTGGTTGTTAACCTCTGTATAGTCGTTGTTGAGATCGCGGCACAGCTGCGCCACCAAAGAACCGTACGTGAGCGTGAACAGCTCAGAGTTCTATCGCGAGTTAGTATAGGCCTGTGGTCACACAGCCAGAGAAGCACATACCACCTTCTCCACCTTTGTCTTCCACAGATCATCGCTCAGTGTCTTCAGAGATTTGCTCATCTTCAATTATACTCGGTAGAGATCACTTAACAGGGGATGAACCACAACAGCGAGCTCAAAGGGACAGGTTTCGTGAAGTAGTGTCCATCTCAATTCTACGCGTGATAAACAACAGAGAGAGAGTGTTAATTCCCCAGCAGGTTGGCGAGGATGTCTTCGTATTTACCGTGTGTCGAGTTGTTTGCCACTCTCAGAAGTTCTTCAGCCTCCTTGTACTGTCTCTCCTGCTCCTCGCTCTCGAGAGGATATAGATTGCCCAAAGATATCTTTGCCTCCGCCACATCTGCCAAAGTCTGGGGATCTTCTGGATCCTTGGCCTTTTCCAGATACTTGATTGCGGTCTTAATGGCCTTCTTGGCAATCTTGACGGCATCTGGAGCAGTCAGGCCGTCTATCTCTCCGTCGGCGTCTTCATCTTCGTCGCCGTATGTCAGAGAGGTGTATATGGCTGCTGGTCTCTCGGAGTCCATGAGGTACGACTGTCCAATCTTCCTGGCAACCTCTTTCTGCAGATCGGACTCTTCGAGGTGGCTGTAGAACGAGAGCATGTGCTCTCTCCACCAGTCGCCATACTTGTCCTCCTCTCTCAGCGCAGAGAGAGGGTGATCGTAGGCGAGATCAACGGCATCCTCATCCTCTTCGCCGCTCTCTTCATCCTCGTCATCGCTGTCCAGACCCTCGGCCATCTTGTCCGATCCAAAGTTCTCAGCCATGTCGAGAATGTCGTCCAAAGTGTTGAGTGCCTCTAGCACACCCTCCGTGTAATCGGCGTCCTTGGCCTTGGACTCGCCAGAGGAATACACAGCAAGAGCATCGTCCAGAAGAGTGCAGACACCCGGAAACTCATCCGAGATTTTGGTCTCCTGTGTCATCTGCGATATGTACTGGAGCGGTATGCGGCTCAGCATCACTCTCGCTTTGGCCAACAGCAGCTTGCCAGACTCGGGGAACTTGTCGAGACCAAGATCCGCTCTCTCTAGAGCAGCATCAAAGTACTCTTTCACCATCTTGTTCTCCTCGGAGTGGAAGAATGCGAGCTGCGACAGAGCAAGCGCGTATATCTCGTGGAAATCATCCTCTAGCTTGATTGGCGCGCCTGATTCGGAGTTGTTCCTCAGAAGTCTGTCGCACTCGTGGATAATGCCGTTGATCACAAGCTCGTTGTCCTTGTCCGACTTCTCGTATGTCTTCCAAAGCGCACGGAGCTGGTCCAGCTCGTCATCTGCGTTAGCGCTCTCGCTCAACTCTACCGCTAGTTGCTGTCCTCCATCCGTGCTGATTCCCTCCTCTGGGGCCACCCTCAGCTTCTTCTTCTTCTCCTTGAGAGCTTTACCTATACCTAACGGACGTTTCACCATATTTTCCTGTACTCTTCAGGCCCTGTTTCTCCATGCGAGACGGTGAAATTTTTCAGCCGATATGCGTGTATCAGCAGATTAGCCACACACGACACAAAGAAAACGCCGCACGGGTGATATGGTGGGCGATAACCAGATAGACTTGATGAAACACGGGTTTGGGACTCCAAAAGGCTGGCGAAGTTGACATGGTAGGGATGAAGCACTTGAAGACAGGGCAACTAGAAGTTTACAGCTCAAACAACCGGGGGATGTGACGGAGAATCCAAGTCTCAGCCCTCCCCCAGCCATCCCCACCGGATATTATTTCCGAACTGGCTCTCGTCTCGATTTCTCGCCCCCTGAGCTCCTCCTGCCCACCTTTTCTTGCCTTTGTTCTTTCTGTGAAGCTCGGTCGAACGGACGAATAATTGTATGTGGAACATAATCAAGAGTATATACAAACGCATGACGATGGCTGAACCCACCAAAGAGGAGAGGCTGGACAAGATCCTCGAGAGCACCCCTATTACCGACACCCATAATGATTTCCCGTACATGGTGAGGATGCAACTCCACAACGAGATCCAGGGCGACGACTTTGACTTCCACAAGCTGTCCACACACACAGACATCGAGAAGTTGAGGAAGGGCAAGCTTGGTCTCCAGTTCTTCTCGTGCTACATCGAGGTGAAGAACGATGATCCATACTACCAGGACTTCAACATGACCAGCACCGTGGTTCGAGACACGCTGGAACAGATCGATGTGACCAAAAGACTGATGAAGGACTACTGCGAGGACTTTGAGTTTGTCAACAACAGTACCGAGGCCCTGAACGCGTACAGAAACAACAAGAAGATCGCTGCAACTCTGGGTGTGGAGGGTATGCACCAGGTTGATACCTCTCTGGCCGTTATCAGGCAGTACTACGACCTCGGAGTCAGATACATTACACTGACACACAACTGTGACAACCCGTTTGCCACTGCTGCTTCGTCGGTGACCGGCGGCCTACCGGACAAGGGATTGAGCGAGTACGGTGTCAGGGGTGTCAAAGAGATGAACAGAATAGGTATGATGGTTGATCTTTCCCACGTCTCTTACAAGACTATGCACGATGTTTTGGACGTCTCCAAGGCCCCCGTGATATTCTCTCACTCGTCTGCCTACTCATTGACTCCACACGAGAGAAACGTGAGGGATGACGTTTTGAAAAGAGTCAAGGAGAACAGAGGTGTTGTTCAGGTCAACTTCTTCCCCGGCTTTATCACCCAGACTAAGGAGAAGGATGAGAATGGACGCTCTATTGCCAACATTGACGATGCTGTTGATCACATTTTCCACGTTGCCGAAGTTGCAGGCTGGGAATGTGTGGGATTTGGCTCGGACTTCGACGGTATTCAGTACGTTGCCACTGGCCTGGAAGACGTCACCAAGTACCCCAACCTCATCTACAAGTGCATGGAGAGAGGAGCCACCGACGAACAGATTCGCGGACTCATTGGCGGTAACATCCTCAGAGCATGGAAGGAGGCCGAGGATGTCTCGAAGGCCATGAAGAATGCTAAGACTCCAGTTGAAGAGAAGGAGTGGGAGGGAAGAGATTGGAAGTTTCAGGCTTACTCTAAGGGATACACTGACTTGTTCGAAGGTGTCCAGGAAACTGAGACTTACAAGCAGAACCAGTGGATTGATCACGTCAAACCTTTCGCCGAAAAAAAATAGAGTTAATACTACAGTTATACATCTTTAGAGAGGTAGGATGTCCTCCATTAGCGAGTCAAAGATACTTGCACTCTGAGCATCAACAAGGAAGTTGGGATCGTTGTTATCAAAGCTCCAAACGTTACCGTAAACGTCATCGGGCTCACTTTTGATAGTAAGATGATCATGCGATACAAACACAGGGAGATCGACACCCACGTCACTGAGCATAGGCGTAGACACAGATGGATACTGTCCCAGTGCTGTCTTTGTGATATTGTTAGCAGATCTGACGTCATCATCACCGCCCTTTACAAGCGTCATGTTGAAGTATGGTTTGTCGAATCCCGGGGTCTGTTCACGCACATTGCGCGCTGGAGGGATGTAGATCAGGTCTCTTCCCTTGGTCTTCCTATCGGCATACTGCGATTCTCTCAGCGAAGAGCTGACCTTCTCAAACCACACACCCAGGTTTTTCACGGTCTCGTAGCACGGAAGCACAGGCGAGTCAATCACCTCATTGAGCAAATGAGAGGTTTTGCCGACCATGTCCATCAGAAGAGCCGCGTTCACGTGGTAGTTCATGGAGGGAGCTTCCTTCAGCAGTTTCAGCAAGAAAGCAGCGGCAGTAGAGAAAGTTGTAGGGTAAAAGACAGGCGAAACACTGATCAACCTCTGCATGTCGGTGTGGTTTATGAGCATCTCCAGAATATCAACTGCAGAGTTTTGTGCCAGAGCTAAAAGACCCTCAAAAGCATCAGGGTTCTCCTCCATCAGTGCGTGACTCTGTATGACTCTTGAGTTCAGGAACAGCTTGGCAAAATGGAAGGTCAAGAGCAGAGGCTTATAACTTGATGGTCTGAGACTCGTCACCACTTTTCCTAGCCAGTCTGCGAGCCAGCTGTTCAGCCTCTCATTCCACGATATGAGAGCTGGGAAGCTTATGCCATTGAGCGTAAGTTGTTGTTGGTAGGACATGATAATGGTACACAGCTCGACGTTGGCGTTCGCCTTGAGCTCACTGGGGTTCAATTTGTGTAGGGCAGGGCCAGAACTGTTGTTAAGGAAGTATGGGAGATAGGCATCTCTCCTTGCCCTGTACTCAACACCCTTCGATGTGGGCACAATCGGCTTGTTGTGCATGATGCGCAGTCTTTGTTCCACGATGTAGCTTCCAACTCCCACTGAACACATGATCTTCTTTAGATCTTCCGAAATGTTCAGCTCCTGAAACTCCTCAGGCAGCAGTCTTCCAAGAATATCACCGGCTAGCAAACTCATCCTGAAGCCAAACTCAGTACCCAGCCAAGCACCCGAGATGACCAGCCCAAGCACGTCGTCAAGAACATGCCGCAAAGCCTTTTCGCCTATTGCTTTGTTCAAGTTGCTCGGGTCCAGCTTCCTAGCTAGTTTTTCAAACCGGGAGCTGAACGTCTCATGCAGGTCTCTATGCTCTGTATGGTACAGAGACGCAACCGAGAGAATTGAGTACAGCAAAAGTGGAGAATCATTGTGGAGCTGCGGTGTTGGCTTGGGCATGTCCTCAAAGATGAGAACCGGAAGGTATCGCGAGATGTTATTGGTGAAGAAGTCCAGCAGCTCTTTCTCTTTCTTCTTGGATACTTTTTTCGACACTTTCCGCAGCTTGGTGTCTTCCTGGTCGTCCATGGACGGCTTGCGTTTCTTGTCTGGCGAAGATGCCAGCACCTCAGGAGACGAACTTGGTGCATTATGGGGGGTTGCTGGGCTCTTACTGGCAAGCGCCTGCATGAGATTCTCCCTCGACAGCGAGTTTGTGCTCTTGGCAAGATGGCTAACCAACATATCCACTATGTCGTCTATGCGCTCCAGCTTCGATGAGATCGTTTGTATAATCTTCTTCTCGTTCACCTTCTCCTCAAACACACACTCGACTTTACGTAGCTCACACGTTTTGCACACAACTGGGTCTGTATCGGGAACATACACACACTTCAGTTTGAATACCCTGCAGCGAGCACAACACTTGTACTTCTTGCTCTCTGTGGGAGCATCCGGCGAGACAGATGTCATTTTCAAGCCATAATACTCAGCAATACGAGCTGAAAGTGGCCTTCTCAGGAGCTGAGCTGTGCTGTACGCACGATCCTGAGGCTCGACTCCATTTGGACGTGCGCCAACCAACCCAGAGAAGATACAACCAGAACGGTCTGTTGCTACACTCGCAATACTTCAAAGTATTTGGAGTAATTAGTGTATAGAAAAGTATAGCACGCGGGAAAAACTAAACAAAATCAGATCTTGATCTCCTCTTTGGACTCGGTGACGATGTCGTCCTCGTTGGACTCGGCGGCGTTCTCCTCATCCTTGGTGACAGTCTCGTCAACCATGTTGGTGGCAGAGATGGTGAGGATAGATGGGATGGCAATGATCAGAGTACCAATTGTCAATCCCCAGTTCATACCAAGCTGGGCCATGGCAGAAACGTTGGTGGCATTGACACGCCATGCCATTGCACCTCCGACAGACTGACATGTCTTGTAGGCACCAACCATAACGGCATTGGTAGCTGGGTTGTTGGAGTTGGCACCTATCATCCAGTAGCAGAAACCCTGCCACAGAGCATCGTACATTCCGTAGAAGATGTACAGGAACATGGGTCCGATGTACGCGCCGTCTCTCATGTCGACATCCTGCTTGAGACCACGGGCAAGTCTCTTGTCACTCCAAAGCTGGAATCTGTATCCACCAGACCAGATAGCCCAGCCGGTCAGGAAGAGAATGACCCAACCAATGATACCTCTCTGCTTTCTGGTAAGCTTTCCGTAATCCAACACGGCACCCATAAGGAGGCCGCCGAACATCTGTGCAAACCAGTACAGGGCAGAGTTCAGCGATCTGGTTCTGATGTTGAAAGTGGCCGCGTTGACCGAGTTCTGCTGGTAGGAGTAGAACACGTTGGCGTAGAAGAACATAGGGAGCAGCAAGACCATTCTCCACTGGAAGATGGTCTTGAAGGCAAAGAGGAAACTGGCGTATGTCCTCTGGAGAGACACACCCTCGTACTTCTCCTTGATCTCGGAGGTTCTGGAACCCTTGTACTTACCGTTGAGCTGTCTCTCAGTGACAAGGAGGGCAGAACCAACGACCCAGCCGAAGAGCATAATGACAATGTAGGCGATGTAAGTAGAGTCAGAAACGGTACCCTTGGCAGAGTGGAAGTTGATACCAAGCGACGCAAAAGAACCAACGGAACCGCCGAGGTTGAAGATGATCCAAAAGACGGCGATGGCGCGGCCCTTTTGAGACTCAGGCACATAGGTGGTCATGATGACACCCTGTGGGATCCAGAGGAATGCAGCGCCGATACCGAGAAGCGCACCAGAGGCAATGACAAAGGCGCCGTTCTGGTGGTGGTTGTAGTTGAGCAACGAGCCAGCGTAAAGAGCATAGGTCCAGCCACCGAAGAGCAGACTGAGCTGGCAGCCGATGATATCGTAGATGGGACCAACGATGAAAGCAGCGGTTACAGCGCCAACGGACAAGAGGGCGACACTGGCGTTGGAGGCGATGTCTGTGTCAACTTGGCCAGAGCCACCCATACCGGAGAGAGCGTTGTAGATACCTGGGCAGCAGAAACACACAAAGGAAATCAGGATGATCTGGAACCAAGGCTCACTCTGGAACCGTCTGAGGGTGGCCCAGTGCTTGGCCATGCCGGACTCTGGGAGAACCGGGGTCAGCTCCTCTTGGACGACCACAGGCGACTCCTTGAGCGCCAAATCCGAGGTGTTTGACGACATTTGTTGGGTGGGAGAAGACTAAACCACTGACGGGGGAGCAAAACACGTTATATATACACGAGAAACAAATAGGCGACAGACCCCGCTGAGGAGTCACGAAGGGCAGAACACTCTTTAATAACAAAAAGGGGCAAAGAGGAACGGCGTCAGCTCTTTTTCCCACGCACTCTTATCATCCGGCCAAATTCCCCGAGACATCATCGGGTCCTCCTTATCTGGACACTTTGGCCCCCCACGGCTGTAACATTACCCTCAGATGATTGGCCGCCTGGCCGATTGGCGATTTGGCTCTCTTAGTGCAATTTCAGTGAAAAGATTACCCGTTTTTGACTTTGTCGGCAAAAAAGGGCGTCTGCTGTCAACCAGAGTGAGCCACATTGGTTTCCCGCTTTGATCAATCTTACTTCTGTGCTTTATAAATCTTATTGGATCTTATTTTTGCGCCAACTTGGCCGCCAGTCTCGTCAACAGAACCCGTGCTGGGTTGATTGACCCGCTCGCGTCTCTGGTTGGGTGTGTTCTGTTCGTCAGGAAGATGACGAAGCTCTTGGTAGCGTCGTTGATGACAAAAGACGTGCCCGTAAAGCCGGTGTGGCCATACGCAGTTCCTGGAAGAGCACAGAACTCCTCGCCCATGGTGAAGCGGCTGTCCACCTCAAACCCGAGCCCGCGCTTCCACTGCGGCATCTCGCCCGTGTGCAGTCTCACGGCGTCCTCGAGCAGCGCGCGGTCCACGATCTGTTTCCCCTTGTAGACACCCTTGTTGAGCAGGAACTCGCAGAACTTGCGCATATCGTCGAGTGTAGAGTACACACCAGCGTGTCCCGCCACTCCCCCGAACAGATGGCCCTTCTCATCGTGCACCGTTCCGCGCACCGGCTGCGGCCGTCCGAGCACACGGTGCGGCGGACTGTACTCGTTGGCCACAACGCGCGCAAACTTGGAGTGCTCAACGTTGTAGCATGTGTCTCTGAGCTCCAGCGGGTCCGTGAGCCTCTCCTTGACGTATCTGTCGAGCGTCGTGCCGGAAAGCTCCTCGACGATGAACCCCATCAGCAGGTAGTTCACGTCGCTGTACATCCCCTTCGTGCCTGGCTCGTCCACCAGCGAGTTGGATATCACGCTTTTGCGGAGAGTGGGGATGGGCAGCTGCCACATCTCGGGAGAGTCAAGCATCGGCGTGGGCTCGGCATTGAACCCAGCAGTGTGCGTCATGAGGTGTCTGATGGTGACCGTGCGTTTGTCGAACTTGGGCTCCGGATCGTTGTTCTCGAGAAACCCAGGCACCACCTTGTACACCGGCGTGTCTATCGACACACCTGTCTCCTTCTGCAGGATCAGGAAGGCCAGAGTGGTGAAGATCTTGGAGATGGAAGCCAAGTCAAAGATGCTGTCATGGGCCATCGCAACCCAGTCGCCACGGTCCAGGTTGTGGCCCTCTCGATCTGCATACCTCAACGCCCAACCTTTGCAGAACTGGGCCTCCTCGTCGCCCACACGGATGTACGCACACGCGCCAGCGAAGGAACCCTCGGTTATCCCGTCGGCTTCGGCATCATCCGGCTGCAGATACTCCTCAAACACCTCCACTATTCCCTTGAGCAGCTCTCCACTCATGGTCTGTACTAACCTGCACCGGCTACCGCTCAAACAAGGAGGACCGGTGATTCTCTCCGTGATATCGACCACAATCAGAAGTGCTCCAACCAAACGGGCGCCGCACATATGACCCGGAAAAAAGACGCGACTTTCCGAAGTCTCTCGGAGATCAGGCCGGAAATTCGCTCACAGGATATTCTCGGTTCTTCCCGCCCTGGCATGCCGTTTGCTCTAGGTCCGTAGTGCAGCATGTCTCCGGTAGTACTTCCAGCACTCGTAGCAGCTGTGTCTATGTGTTTGGACCCCAGAACGCCGCTCCGTCTCGTCCTTCGGAGAAATACGCCGGAAGAATGCGTAACGAACGCTCGGCACACGACACTTTTTGATAAGAGGAACCGGGAATTTTCCCCGTTGGGGCGACCACTTTGTAAGAGCAAAAAACGTTGAGAGAGACATTTCAACCTGCTGTTCTCACAAAGGGCATATTTTTCTCCCAAGGAGGCTTTTGCTTTTTATTTCCCTCTTCTCTTCTTCTCTTCCTTTTGCTAAACGCCCCCTTCGACACCGCAAGTCATGAATCTGAACGTGCTGCAGACCGAGTCTATCAACCTTGCCACGGTCGGGATCGACCAGTTCTCCTCTCTGGAGATAGTCTCTGCCATGAACAACGAAGACACCAAGGCCGTGAAGGTTGTGCACGAGGCTCTGCCCACCATAGCCGCGGCCATTGACGCTGTATACCCTAGAATTGCTGCCGGTGGTAGGTTGGTGTACATCGGATCTGGAACCAGTGGAAGACTGGGTCTTCTTGACGCGGCCGAGATCCCACCGACTTTCTCTGCGTCGCCCGACCAGTTTGTGGCAATGATTTCCGGAGGTGACAAGGCCATCAGAATCGCACAGGAAGGTGCTGAGGACGACGAAGAGATGGCCATAGAGGATCTCAAGAGAATCGAGCTCGATGCAAAGGATACCGTCATCGGTATTGCTTCTTCCGGAAGAACTCCCTACGTCCTGAGTGGTTTGGAGTACGCACAGGAGACCGGCGCCGTGACCATCGGCGTGACCTGCGTGCATCCCTCCGAGATGTTCACCAGAAAGTGCTGTGATCACCTCATCGAGGTTGTCACTGGCCCAGAGGTCATAACGGGCTCCACCAGACTCAAGGCCGGTACAGCAACCAAGCTGGTGCTCAACATGTTGAGTACGGGTACCATGGTCAAGCTCGGAAAGACGTACAACAACCTGATGGTGGACGTTAAGCCAACCAACCTCAAGCTGGAAGAGAGAGCAAGGAGAATCTTCAAGAGGATTTCCGGTGCCGACTTCTATGCCGTGAATAGCAGCGGCGAACGAGAGCTGGTTGCCATTGACGACTCGAAGGCTGTCGCTGAACAGATCGACAAACTTCTCACTCTCTCGGGAAAGAGTCTCAAGCTGGCCATTGTGGTTGGTAAGACTGGTCTCTCTGTTGAAGAGTCCAGAACTCTGCTGCAGCAGCACGGCGGAAAGCTCAGACCTGCACTTGAGTCCTCCAGCAAATACAGCTCCGAGAACTCCGACAGCGGTGAGTCCTCGATCTCTGCACAGGGGCCAGATTCCTCTTCCCAGGAGAGCCTCGTCACCGAGGAAGAGTTCTTTCTCACCGTTGACGGTGGTGGATCCAAGACTGCGGCTGTGATCACAACATCCACCGGTCTCCAGTACACTGGTGTCAGCGGTAGTTCTAACGTCGCTTCGCTTCCAGTTGCCGACGTTATCAGTGCTGTTTCCGCGGCTGTTGCCGCTGCCACCGAGGAGCTCAACAAGAGCCTTCTCTCTCCAGTGAGCTTCAGCAAGATCTGGATCGGTCTTGCGGGTGTTGCAAGCGCCTTCCCCGAGAAGGTGACCGAGACCAAAACCAAGCTCGAAGAGTACTTTGGAAGCGCCGTTGAGCTCACCGGCGACAACTTGTTTCTTTCCGGCGCTTTGAAGGGCAACACCAAAGAATCCACATCCGTTGCTCTCATTGCCGGTACCGGCTCCAACGCTTTCTCTTTCAAGAAGACAGGCAAGGAGATCGTCAGCGTTGCAAGGTGCGGCGGATGGGGTCCCGTTTTCGGTGACAAAGGCAGCGGATACGACATTGGTCTCAAAGCTATCCAGAACACACTTGCCACTTTTGACAAGATCAGAATCACAAGGTCTTCTGCTGACATACTCACCGCTCTTGACTCAAAGATAATAACGGAATACGCTGGTGGAAAGCCAGAGTGTCTCCTCAGCAACCTCCTCACCATCGTGAACGATTCAAACGACAAGTCACGCATCTCCCGCGCGGCCAAGTTTGTGTTTGAGGAGTACAAGCAGAACCCTCAGGCTGCAGCCATTCTAGATTCCGCTGCTTCGGAGCTTGCCCACTTGGTTTCTGAACTTGTCACCGAGGAGATCCAGCCAAAGGCCTCTGTGCTGGTCGTCACCGGCTCCCTCCTACTGAGAGAGGACTACAGATCACTTGTGCTGGCAAAACTAGCCGCCAAGGGGATCGTCTTTTCGCGTATCGAAGCCGTGGCCGACGTTGCCAAGTTTGCTGGAAAGTCAATGATCATATAATAGACCCAAATATATCCACACCCTCTTGTACTATTTGCCAAAAACAATTCTCCGCCTCATCACCGAGCCGCACGACAACGAAATTTTCCATTGTCAAACCCCGCGGCGGAGGCCGCTCTTAGTTGCGCTCGGTGTGCTTTACGCCAGCCCGGAGGACTTTGCAAAAACTGAAAGCAATCAAACACGCCTCGTGAACCACCTCAGTTCCCCCTTTAATCAATTCCTTGTCGCTTCTGCCAGTATTGGCCTCCTGAAAAGCAAGACGGAGAACGCGTTACATAAGCAGTCACGTGCTATGAGAGAAGACGGAAACTGAAATATTTTCCGCCTTATCGTGGAGAAAGACTTTATATACATCGAGCTCTTTTCCAGAGAAAGAAAACAGAGGCGAGGTAAAGGGACAAGATGGGCAAAGTACTTGTTTCGCTCCACTGTGAGGATGAGGTGCATCTAGTGGTGGGTGGTTCTGGTTTGACCGCCAACAGAGTCAAGGTGTCTCTCGATTCTGGAGCAAAACCCATACTGGTGACACCAGAGCTCGACTCGGTCAACCTCCAGACGCTCGTGGACACAGGCATTCAGTGGGAGAAGAGGAGTTTCCAGGACTCTGACCTGACTACACTGGGGAGACCCGAGGTTGACTGTGTAGTTGACCGTGTGTTTGTCATATCCAGCGACCACGATTTCAAAGCCAGCGTTTACGCTCAGTGCAAGCGGTTGAGAATACCGATCTGCTGCTCTGATACACCTGAGCTCTGCACCTTCACGATGCTGTCGACGTACACCTCGGGGGATTTCCAGCTGGGTATCACCACCAACGGCAAGGGCTGTCGTTTGGCCTCGAGGATCAAGAGGGAGCTCGCACTGCAGTTACCCAGCGATATCGGTGAAATCTGTGAGAACATAGGCAATCTGAGGTCCAAGATACGACAGGAGGATCAGGCAGCTGCGGCTGCTGGCGAAGAAGACGACGATGCCGTACAGACGGCGCAGCTCAACTCCCTCGTGCATGAGTTTGAGATGACGGAAGAAGCCAAGCGCAAACAGAGGATGAGGTGGCTGTCGCAGATAGTTGAGTACTACCCACTGAGCAAGCTGTCCCAGATAAGTGTTGCAGATCTCTCCAAAGCGTACCAATCCCAGGTCGAAACCGGATCTGAAGAGGGCAAGAAGGGATCGATTTCGCTCGTTGGTTCCGGTCCTGGAGCCGTGTCGCTTCTCATGGTCGGTGCCCTCTCGGAGATATACAGTGCGGATCTCGTGCTTGCGGACAAGCTTGTTCCACAGCAGGTTTTGGATCTCATTCCGAGGACAACCGACGTGTTCATCGCGCGTAAGTTCCCTGGAAACGCAGAGGCTGCACAGACAGAGCTGCTCAACATGGGTCTGAGCGCTCTGAAAAAGGGACTCAAGGTGATAAGGCTCAAGCAGGGAGACCCATACATCTTTGGCCGTGGTGGTGAGGAGTACATCTTCTTCAAGAGCCACGGTTTCACCCCGCGTGTCATCCCTGGTCTCACGTCCGCGCTTGCTGCGCCTGTTGTTTCCGCCATACCGGCCACCCACAGAGAGGTTGCCGACCAGGTGCTTATCTGCACGGGCACAGGGCGCCGGGGAGTGTTGCCCAGCCTGCCAGACTACGTCAAGTCCCGCACCACCGTGTTCCTGATGGCGCTGCACAGAATCTCCGAGCTTGCGCCCGAGCTCATCGCCAAGGGCTGGGATGCCCAGGTGCCGGTTGCCATCATTGAGAGAGCCACCTGTCCCGACCAGCGTGTCGTCTGGACAACGCTGGAGAACGTGGTGGAGGCGTACGAGGCTGTTGGGTCCAGACCACCTGGGCTGCTTGTCGTCGGATGGGCGTGCCAGATTTTGAGAGACGGATCCGGGCAGAAGTGGCAGGTCGAGGAAGGATGCGATATCGGAAACGTCCAACTCGACAACATCGTCGGCGCCCTGAAGAGCTGAAGCTCCTGTACATACCACAATATTTATTCGTTGCATTGGATTTCGTGTAACCACCAAATCTGCTCCAAAGGGGCGGCGGTTTAAAGGGGCAGAGCGCTTCACCGTCTCGTTAAACAAGCCGGTTATACGAGAATGAGACCTAACGCGCTGTTCGCAGGTGGTTTCCGGAGACAATTGGGTCTCAGGTTTGTGAGACACTCGTCCACCAAGAAAATCGCGTTTGCATTTGAGTGAGTAGGCCCGCAGTGTACGCCGAACAGAGCCACTAACCCCGGTCAGCATTGATGGAGTACTCTTACGCGGATCGCACCCTATCAACCCACAGGCAAAGACTTCGCTCAGTCTGCTGGACGAGCACAAGGTGCCATACGTGCTGTTCACCAACGGAGGAGGTGTTTCCGAGCAGGAGAAGATAAGACAGGTCGCAGACAAGCTAGGCTACTCCAAGCTACAGGATCCCAGCCAGATCATTCTGTCCCACTCGCCGTTCAGGAAGCTCACCAAGTCGTACAACAGGGTTTTTGTGGTTGGCGGGAAGTCGGACAAGTGTCGTCGCGTAGCCTTGGACTACGGGTTCCGCGAGGCACTCATATCTGTCGACTACATCGCCTGTAACCCCGGAATAGCCCCCTTTCACAAGTACAACGCAGACGACGAGCTGGCCCTCGATCCACAGACGTCGAGAGTGAGCGTCGGCAAGGACAGCATAAACGATCCGGTGGATGCCATTCTCGTTTTCACCGACTCCTGGGACTCTTCCACCGACGTACAGATCGTCCTCGATCTGCTCAACTCGGAGCAAGGCAAAATCGGAACGTTCAGAGAGGGCAAATTTGCCAGACCAAGCATCCCGATCTACTTCTCAAACGGAGACTTCCTATGGGCAAACGATTTCCCGCTGCCCAGGTTCGGACAGGGCGGTTTCAAAGTTCAGATAGAGGCACTCTACGAGAAGATCAACGGCTTCCCGCTTGAGAGTACCGCTCTTGGGAAACCAGAGAAAATCTCGTACGACTTCGCACACGGAGTCTTGACAAAGTGGAACGGCGGAGAGGAGCTGGATGCGGTGTACATGGTGGGAGACAACCCGAACAGCGATATCCACGGTGCCAACGCATATGGATGGGAGAGCATACTGGTGCGTACGGGAGTTTTCAGAGACGCCGATAAGGACTCCTACGAACACCTGCCTAGCGTAGGCATATTCGACAACGTTGAGGAAGGCGTCAGACATGCCCTACAGGTGAACGGATACATTTAGACATATATTGAAAAAAAAGAGAAAACCAGATCATTCTAGTGTATGCGCAGGGATCCATTACCTCTATAAGGATTTGCATGAAACAGTACTAAACAAATGGAGGAATGAACACCAAGATCAGAATGATAGATGAAAAAGAGAAGAAAATAAGAGTAAACCCAAACCCGCCAACGGCAACCGCATCGTCATTAATAGAGATAGAAAAGAGTGTGAGCGACATCATACCTTGGATGCGACTGTCTGTTCGGATTGCAGCTTCATGGCATTGCGTTCGTGCATCTGTTCCTTACAGGACTGTAAACCCGAACATGCGTGGTTCTCTAGTAGTCTGTGTTTGGAGCAGAATTTCCCGTTGCAGAGAGAGCAGTCACCGACAATGCGCAGTGGAGCGGAACTGCAACCTCTAGACGAGCACTTTCTCTTGTTGGCGGATTTTCTTCTGACTTTCTTCTCGGCCGGCTGTTGCACCGCACTGTCCTCCTGGATAGCCGAGGAATCGTCGTCTGCGGGGGAAGACGACAGAGTTGTGAGGTACACGGAGGAGTTTGAAGATGGGGTTATGCCATATGAGGCGAGAGAGGACTGTAGATCCATCTTCTTTCCAGAGTAAAACAACTTGTACTCGGAGGTCTTGTTCACCTTCTCGTCGTTGTGTATCACGACATCGGAGGGAGCAGCAACAAGAGCAGCCGCTTTGAGATCGTTAACCGTGGAGTTATCCGGGATGGTGACAGAGTAGTCTGCACGGTTAGTATTCGCATAACACATCTTCCTTCAACCAGAAAAGCAAGGAAGACAAAACCCGCGTTTCACACAAGTGTGTCTGATAAGGGGCAAAGGAGGCAGCACATACCTGAACCAGAAGACAGCTTAATGGAAACCTTCATATTTTCCTGGAGACGAGAGTGGGGTAGATGGATTAGGATAGTAAAAGAGCCTGTAGGGTTGTTCCCTTGAATGTTCTGAAAAGAAAGGGGGGAGGAGGAAGAATAAGAAGAAGGAAGGGGAGATAGGGTGGCAAACAAAAAGGAATGAGCTGGAACAGGGGGTAAACAGCTCAGCTCCGCTCTGACTCAG
Source organism: Kuraishia molischiana (assembly GCA_024271875.1). Classification (NCBI taxonomy): domain Eukaryota; kingdom Fungi; phylum Ascomycota; class Pichiomycetes; order Pichiales; family Pichiaceae; genus Kuraishia; species Kuraishia molischiana. The sequence continues at coordinate 270,284 of JANBXH010000017.1, forward strand.
ATCGCAATGGCTGTCGTGTGCTCCCCGTTGAATTGCGCACGACCTCCCTTCAACGAAAATTTAACGGACAAGCGCCTGAGCGCAAGAACCTAGTCAGATACAACAAACAACCACAAGAAATGTCAGGTCATCCACAGCAGCAGAAGCCATCTTCCTTCGAGGAGTTCAGAAAGACCCCTCTCTACACCGTTTTGGTCAACGTTTCCATCTTTGCCGTATGTACCTTTTCCGAACGCCCCCAAGCGAGCTTTCCACTAACGAACAAACCAGGCTGGTGTTGCGTTCCTTCAGTCCTCTCTCTCCGAGGGACTCCTTCCAGGGTTGTAAGTGTGCGACGAGGACAACATGTATATACTAGGGCTATTCAAAGATACTTCTTCTTTTACGACTACACAGAGAGTAGAGGGATACAGCAGAGGAGTAGATTAAACGTGCCTATTCGAACAAGAGAAAAAAGAGCGCACGGATATAGAAAGAATACTCAAAGGGAGGAAAGCACTCGCTCCGAGAGGGAGCGCAGCACTTGCTCCGAACGTTCCAAGCGATATGATCACTCCAGAGGATGTGATCAGGCGGGTAACAAGTGTTGGGCGCTTACCTGGAGGAAAGGACAACGTAGAGGGCGTGGAGAATGGCTGGGAACCAGATGAAGACACACAGAATGACGTTGATGAGCAGATCCCTACCAGCACCACGTTCCATGAACACGGCTAAGGGCGGAAGCAAAAAGGCTATTCGGTTAGTGTCGCACTCGGCTGGCAATTGCACAACACATACCAAGGATGACGGCGATAATCTTAGAGGCGTCCATGGTTTCTTAGTCGGAAGAGTTTGATTGATGACAAGAGAAGAAAGAAGGAAGAGAACGGAAGAAGGGGCAAACAAAGAACGTCCTGCCCGTCGCCTCCGAAAAACCGGCACAGCCCTAGTTTCTCCCCGAAACGGGAATCTGGTGGACTCAACCTTAATTGTTTACTCTTCAGGGGACTCTTAGTAGCAATGCCTTTGATAATTATACAGGTTTCTTTTTTCAATTCTTTATAACCTTCTTGACGATCTTCTCGACCTCGTCCCAGTCGTCGGTAGGCAACCTGGTCATTTCGATGTCTCCGAAGTAGCTTCTGATGGCCATTAGCTGTTTGTACGACTTTTCGTCGTGCACAAAACTTATGGACACACCAACTCTACCAAAACGACCGGTTCTTCCAATTCTGTGCAGGTAGGTGGACGGATCAGGGTTGCCCTGTCTGTCGACAGGCATATCATAGTTGACCACCATGGAAACAGAGGCAATATCGATACCTCTGGCCAAGACGTTGGTGGTGATGAGCACTTTGCTTCTTCCCTCTCTGAAGTCGTCTATGAGTCTGTCTCTGTCGGAGGGCACCAGATCTCCGTGCAAAACACTAACCTTGTGTCCTTCCTCAGACATCTTCTTGTACAGCAGGTTAGCAGTCTGTCTGGTCTGCACAAAGATGATGGAAGATCCAATGGTGAGTAATCCGTACAACTCACAGAGAGCCTTGAACTTGTCGGCTTCGTTCTCGCAGTCCATGTAGAGCTGCTTGATTCCGTCAACGTTCAACTCCTCGTGCTTCAATTCCAGCGAGTTTGCGTTTGGCACAAACTTCTCCGCAAATTCTCTAACCTTGTCGGGGAAGGTAGCTGAAAAGAGAACAAGCTGCGCTGTCTTTGGGAGCTCCTTCTTGACTCTGACACACTGATCTCCAAGACTTCCTCCACCGGTGTTGGCACCCTCGAGCATGTTATCAGCCTCGTCTAGCACGAAAACACGCACACCCTTGGTGGCAAGACGCTTTCTCCTTATCATATCGTTGACAATACCAGGGGTACCAACGATGATTTGGTCTGTGATCTTGGAGTTGTCCTTTGCAATAGCCTCGGGAACAACAAGTCTAGTCTTGACTTTGGTGTACTTCCCCATCTGCTGGATAACCTCAAGAGTCTGTCTGGCAAGCTCTCTTGCTGGAGAAAGACAGATCGCCTGGACCTGCTCGAGGTTCTCGTCAACGCGTGACAGCATCGTAAGAGAAAAGGCAGCGGTCTTGCCCGTACCGGACTGCGACTGACCAATCATGTTTCTAGGAGGGTTGGACAGGAGAAGTGGGAGTGCCTTCTCCTGAATCTTGGATGGTTTCTCAAACTTCATACCGTACAGACCCTTGAGCAAGTTCTCCGAGAGACCGAGGTCCTCGAATCTCTTGACGGAGAAAAGGGGACTGTTAGGATCGGCCTGCAAATCGGCCAGTTTGACCTTAACCTCATAGGTAGACTTGATCAGATTCGTATCTGGCTCTTTCTCCTTGGCCTCTTCCTTCTTAGGCTCTTCCTTGGCCTCCTCCTTGGCCTCCTCCTTGGCCTCCTCCTTGGCCTCAACAACGGGAGTCTGGTCGGCCTCCTCCTTCTTCTCCAGCGTTAGAGACTTCAGGAGGTTAGCGGCGTCAACTGCTGGTGTCTTGTCTTCTTCTGCCTCAAAGTCAGTATAATCGAATCTAACAACTCGTGTCGTTCTCCCTCCTCCACACCTCAATCTAGTTACTCACCACTCATATCGCGATATGTGTAGACGTATGTATATACCCTTGTCTCTAATATAGAGAATGAGATTGCCACCCTTCAAACCTAACAAGGTTCCCTTCTGTTGGCGTTGAACAGATTTTCTGATCTCAGTAGGGTAACCCCTCCCTTGTTGTGGGCTTTTGCTTGTTTACGTATCCTACAGGCAACGAGATCTGAGGTGTTTGCAGTGATATGGAGAGACTGTTGAAGCTGAAGAATGCAGAGTTGGCAAACATAGCGAGGGTATGTGGCCTTTCGGCTGGTGGGTCTCAGAAGTTAGAACTCGCCGAAACAATCCACAACAACATGACACCTCTGTTCCCAGTGGACAAGCCGCTGCGGTTGATTGCCGTCGATGTGGGACTGGTCAACTTCTCATTTGCCAAACTGTATCTTCCAGGCGGTCTATACTCCACGCCGGTCCTCACACAGTGGTACAAGATGGATCTGTTCACGTGGACAGGCATACCGAGGGACTCCCACCCCGCGGTGTTTGCAGAGCTCATCAACAGGGTTGTCTTTGACGTGGTGTACGCTGCAGAGTTCCCCGATTTGGTTTTGGTTGAGAGACAGAGATTCAGAACGATGGGAAACAAGAACGTGTTTGAGCATATTCTCAGGACAAACATGCTGGAGAGTATGCTGTACTCAAGCATGGAGACCTTGAGACGTCTGGATGACAAGTACAAAGGCACTGTGGTGCCTACTTCCCCGCAAACGATGGTCAACTACTGGTCTTCTTTGCAGAAGTCATCCAAGCAGTCAAAGGAGATACGAATGGCACTGGTGGACCACTGGGTGGGGCAGTGTCTTGCCGGAGAACAGAGCAGGTTCTCGCTCGAAGTGCCCGCGGGAGCTGCAACGCTGAAGTCCAAGTCTAGTTCCCGCCGCATATACGACTTTATGGAGCTTTTCAACGAGCAAAACAGGTCAAAGATATCCCTGACGCAGCCTGCCCAGGATAAGAAGAAGGGGGACGACTTGGCTGATTCTCTGCTGTACGGACTCAGTTGGGTGGACTACGAGCGTAACAAGGATGCTCTAGGCAAAGCCACTGATCTGAAAGAGTCTCTTGATCTGATCCTCGACACACACAACAGGGAGTTATCCGCCATTCTTGGCACTTGAGCAGATTCAACACCACATCTGATTCGTTGTGTTTTTCATTTGTTCGGTACACGTCTCCCCCTATCGACGCGTCTTTGGGCCTTCAAAGTGGCCAACGTTCTCCTCATGGTTTCAGTTTTCATCTTCATCAATTAGACAGAAATGAGCAAAAGTGTACGTTTTGAAGACGAGGGCTGGGAAGACGTCTCCCAGGATGAGAATGAAAACGAAAACGAAGGTATGTTTTATTTCACCACTTGATTCTTCAAGGGGATACTAACGCATTCTCAGAGTTGACTATTCAAGAGGAGTATGCTCTCTGGAGAAAGAACTGTCGATACATGTACGACTTCATAAGCGAAACAGCTCTCACGTGGCCATCCCTCTCCATACAGTGGTTTCCCAAGGAATCGCTGTGGAACGATACAGGTAGGGTCAGAGACCTGTTGATAACAACGCATACCGCAGGAGATTCTTCAAACCACCTAAAACTCGCATCGATGGAACTGCCGGCTAGTCTCCTCGGCGAGGAAGAGACAGAGGAGAAGGCTGCAACCAGATTGAAGGTTTTCAAAAAGTACAAACAGTCCAATGAGGTGAACAGAGCACGTCATCAGTATGGTAACAGCAAAGTTGTTGCCACGATCAACGAAGCTGGTGAAGTGTTCGTGTACCATCTGGAACAGGATGAACCCAAGGTCCAGGCTTTGAAGCACCACACAGAGAACGGTTACGGCCTAAGCTGGAACCCTATATCGCACAGTCTGCTGCTCACTGCATCTGATGACCAGACGGTTGCGCTGTGGGACACCAGCTCCGCAGACGAGGAGCTCAAGCCACAGCATGTGTTCAAACACCACTCTGGTATCGTGAACGACGTTCAGTGGCACAAGTTCGACGAGAACGTGTTTGGTTCTGTCTCTGACGATAAGACTTTCAAGCTCTACGATGTCAGATCCAACAAAGTGGCTTCATCAATTGACTTTCCAGAGATCATGAACTCTGTAGCGTTTTCTCCGTTTTCGAGAAACTTGTTTGCTGTTGGGGGTGAAGACCACAACGTTTCACTTTTCGATCTACGTCAGACACAGAGATCACTACACGTCATGATGGGCCACACCAACTCCATCACGGGTCTACAGTGGGATCCTCACCACGAGAACGTTCTTGCTTCTGGTTCCCAGGACAGGAGAATCATTCTGTGGGACATTACCAAGATCGGCCAGGAACAACCCCAGGATGAACTAGACGATGGTGTTCCTGAACTGCTGATGATGCACGGGGGTCATACCGGTGCCATCAACGACTTTGACTTCAGTCCTGAAGTTCCGTGGTGTCTGACCAGTTGCTCTGACGACAACATCGTCCACGTCTGGAAGGTGAGCGACAAAATCGTCAACGAACAAGACGAGGAAGCAGAGCTTAAAGAACAGGATCTGGAATGAACTCTGTCTGACATTTTTCACCCGTGTCATCAAGGGGAAAAACTCTACGTCGACAAGATCCGTCCCTTTTCTTTCCCCAATCCTTCTGTAGAACTACGACATTTGCGTTATTGTTTTCCGAAGAAGAGTAGACAGATGATGCATTCAGTGAAGAGATCGGTGTCCACGCAGGTGAGAACGCTCAAAACGGCTAGAAAGCCCAAGAGAATAGACGTCCAGCTCCTCAGAGACTTCAAGGACATTGGAAGACGCGGTGAGATTGTGTCTGTGATGCCATGTGTCATGACAAACAAGCTCTACAGAAACAACGGTGCTGCCTACTTGCTGAAGGGCCAGAAACCACCCATCCCAGTGGTGATCAGAACCGAGAAGCCAGTGGCCAGGGAGACCAAACCAGCAGAGACACAGAAGACAAGGCCAGAGGAGGAGGTTGTCGTTAGAAAGGCCAAGAAGTTCTCTCTCGAGGACCTCACCGGTATCTCCAAGAGCTTTGACTACTCTCTCAAGACCGAGAAGGCTCAGGACGAGTCACTCCTGGAGAAGATACGCGAACTGCCCCCAGCCCTTTTCTTCAAGGCCGGTGAGGGTGAGCACTTCAGCATACAGCAGATATCCGAACACATCTACAACTATCTCGGACACAGCATACCGGTTGAGAGTCTCAAGCTCGCGAAGGAGACGGACGGTAAGCTTGAGCCAGTTGACACCACATCCTCGCTGGGCCGCTACAGACTCTCCATCAAGATCGGCGAGGCCAAGCCGGTCACCGTCGCCCTCAACGTGACGAAGAACGTCTAGACCATATATATATCGTGTACATAAAGTCCCTGAAAAACCTCTCGGTGAGCCATGTCGTGTACATCCCCAGAATGAAAGCCCATCACTCTTGAGTGGGGCTTGAGTGGGGCTTCAGGTTGCCCCCCGTTCTTCCTCAGCGGTTAATGGTGGGGTTGAATCTGACGGGGTCGCGGAGCTCACGCATGAACCACAAGGGGATCGTGAGATCCCAGGTCAAACACAGCAACGTGAAGAGGTTTGGACAGGTCAGCGTCAAGGCCAAACGCCCACTGCTGCCGTCTGAGGCCGAGTACCTCAAAGAGCTCTCAAGATCAGGCAAGGTGAAACAGGAGATGATAGACAAGCAGACCCCGCTGGAGAAGACAGACTACAACGTCAAGCTCTTTGATCTGCCTTTGTTCGCACCAGGGGTGGGCGACGAAGAGATGATATCGCATGCCATCCGCAGCATACTAGAGTCCCAGTTCGATATGGATTTCCCCGTACAGAAGGGGGGCATAACAAACAAGACCAAGCAGAAGATAGAGCAGAAACGGCTACTGTATCCGAGGATCGTTGTTGCGTACCAGCTGTACTCTGTGTTCATAAACAACCAGACGTTTGTGGATCAGCAGGTGGAGAGACTCGTGCGGCAGGGCAGGCTGAAGAAAGTCACCATAAAGATAAACGGTGTGGACAACGCTGTGCTGATAGAGGCAGACGATTACTTCGAGATCCTAGACAAGATAGACGACGCTGGTGTCGTTGGGAAGTTCCGCAAGTTCCTACAGGAGAACAAAGGTCAGTCTGTTGTCTCGGGCGAGGAGGCATCGGTGTACAAACTGGACACCATGAGGCTGATAGAGTACGGTGTGCTCACCTTCTCCAACGCAGGCTACTACATAAACGTCCCAAACTCTGGTGCGCACCTCCGGCTGATACAGGAGGCCATCAAGTGGGTGGACAAACAGCTGTCCAAGATGAAGTACAAAGAGGACCTACGGAGCTCTCTGGATGAAAAGTGGACCGCCAAAAACCAAAACTGGATCAAGTTCCAGGGCCTTAATCTTGACTACGTGCTCAGTTACTGTCTGGGATATGGACTTTTAGAGGTTTTCAACACTCCAATGGGGGTCGGTTGGAAGAAAACTGGTAAAACGTTTTGATATAGCTCAATAATGATAATGGGGATCCTTACTGTCTAACCTTCTGTCTGTTCATCTGCTTTCTCTGCTTTCTCTCATTCTGCTTCTTCTCGAGCTTCTTCTGCTCTTCGGCAGACAGCTTGCTGAACTGCTCGCGCAACTTCTTCTTCTCCTCGATCTTCTTCTCCTCGAGCTCCTCTCTCTTTCTCTCGTCCAAAGCCCTCTTGATCTTGGCCAACTCGGCCTCTCTGGTCTTCTTGATCTTACGAGAGGTCTCTGGGCGGAACGAGGCGTTGTTGACGACAAAGTCGGTGAGCTTCAAGGTGAACTTGAGCAACTTCTCAAAGCTCTCGAGCTCCTGCTTCGACTTTGGCAAGCTGACACGGAGAATCACCTGCTTCTTAGGCTCGGCCTCTTCCAAAGTCTCTGGTCTGACGCTGGGCTGGTCGGTGACGGCAAGGTACCTGAGGATGGAGGCAGACTCCTTGAATGTCTCAGCGTATGACTCCTTGTAGAGCAACTCGGTGGTCTCGGCGTTCTCAGCCATGAAGACGAACTCGACAGGAAGTTTGGCAGACTCGGTGGTTCTGGTGAGCGAAAGGAAGTAGTTGTCCTTGCGGTACTTGTTCATGTTGTCCTTGGTGACAACGGACCAGATGAAGTTGTCGTACTTGGCACTGGCCTCCTTGTCGAGGTCAATTGTGATGGTCACCTCATCCTCTGGGAACTCGATAGACTCAAAGAAGAACGAAAGGACAGACTCCATACCCCAGATGAAGATGTTGTGTCTAGCACAGAGCTTAACCTTGGAGGTGAGAGATGCAATGTTCAGCCTACCAGAGGCGTAGAACGAGTAGTGCTCTGGATCGTCCTTGATGTACACCTCGTTGGATGCAACACCAACGAGCGCAAACTGCTCACTCAGCACACTGGTGGCAGAAGCCAACCACTTCTTGAAGACGAAATCGTTGTACTTGGCACCGACGAGGTAGAGAACAACGTATCCGAGAATTGTACCAAGGGCCATAAGCTCGATCTTCCAGTCGTAGGCCAGAAGTCTCTCCACCAACGACATTTGCGCTAACTCGACTGCAGTGTACTGTGCCATGATTGATTGCTGTACAGATATACCGAGGATATCCCAGCAGTGATAAGCCCATCCGTCCATTGTCTCCGCTTATACGTCGACAGACGTTAGGCAGCCCTGGCGGGGAAACGCCATTTGGACCGCGGTACACGACCTAGATAATCTTGCCGCCCTATCGAACGGGTCGTTTATGCTTAAACTTGGAGAGGTGCACTGGGTATGGCTAGGGAATGGACGAGGGTCTGATGAGCCCGCAAGGTTGGTGGAGACTTGGGAAGCGAAGCGTGAAGACAGGGTGTGTAGCCGCGCGGGTGGGCGGCGATTTCCGCGGCGACTTGTTTCCGAAACCGGCTATGAGCCTTCTGTTTCTGGAGAACCGCCACCCCATCCCTTAATCCTTCTCTCTTTCTCTCCGCCCCTCTTTCTTTCCTTTTTGAACAACATTGCTAAGAAATACAAACAATGAAAGTGAACTGCGGTATAGTCGCAGCTCTTGCCGTTGGAGCATCTGCCGCACCTGTTTTGCCTGGATGGGCGCTACAGTTCCAAGAAGCAGAAGTTGACTCCATCTCCTACATCGAGGACTCCTCCAAGCTCCAGCTGATTGATTCGCTTACGCTGCAGGACACCATTACCGTTGGTGGACTCAACACCAGTGCCACCAAGCTCTACGAGATTGCAGAAAAGTCAATCAAGAGATTTGGCCACCCCACCAGAGTTATCGGCTCCAAGGGTCACTGGGCCACCATTGGGTACATTGAGAAGGAATTGCACAAGATGAAGGATTACTACAACATCTCCACTCAGAAGTTCGATGCCGTTATGGGTGAGGTTTTCTCGTACCAACTCCTGATCGACGGCAGACAGCCAGATAGTCTCGATGCCATGGACCTCACTCCACCAACCCCACACCAGAAGCCAATCACTGGTCCTCTCTTCTTGGTCAAGAACCAGGGTTGTGATCTCTCAGACTTCCCAAAGAATGCTACGGGTGGTATTGCGCTCATCGAGAGAGGTTCCTGTGCCTTTGGCGACAAGTCTCGTAACGCTGGTTTGGCCGGTGCTATTGGCGCTGTCATTTACAACAACGAAGACGGCTCCATAAAGGGTACTCTCGGTACTCCCACAGGAGATGAGGTTGCCACTCTTGGTCTTTCTCTTGCCGATGGTGCCTACTATGCTGGGCTCTTGGAGAACGGTACTTACCTGCCAACCTCCATCGAGGTTAAGTCGTTTGTCGGAAACATAACCACAAAGAACGTCATTGCTGAGACTTACCTCGGTGATCCTAACAATGTCGTCATGCTGGGTGCCCACAGTGACTCCGTCACGGCCGGTCCTGGCATCAACGACGATGGCTCCGGCACCATTTCTCTCTTGGAGGTTGCCAAGGGTCTCTCCAACTTTTACGTCCCTAACCAGGTTAGATTTGCCTGGTGGGCTGGTGAAGAAGAGGGTTTGCTCGGTTCTGATTACTACGTCTCCCAGCTCACCCCTGAAGAAGGCTCCAAGATTAGACTCTTCATGGATTACGATATGATGGCATCTCCAAACTTTGCATACCAGGTTTACGACGCTAACAACGTTGACAACCCAGCTGGATCCGAGGAACTCAAGAAGCTCTACATCGACTACTACCTCTCCCACGGTCTCAACTATACCCTTATTCCATTTGACGGTAGATCCGACTATGATGCTTTCATCAAGAACGGTATCCCAGGTGGCGGTATCGCTACCGGTGCGGAGGGTATCAAGACCAAGGAAGAGGAGGAGAAGTTTGGAGGAAAGGCAGGTGATTGGTACGATCCATGCTACCACCAGCTGTGCGATGACCTAACCAACCCTAACTATACAGCCTGGGAGATCAACACCAAGCTCATTGCACACTCTGTCGCCACATATGCCAAGTCCTTCGAAGGTTTCCCCAAGAGATCTTCTGCTTCTATCGCGTCTGAGCCAAAGAGCATGTTCAAGTACCACGGTCCTCACTTGGTTATTTGAGGGTAATCTTTTCACATACAAAATAACAACATAGATTTGTCATTTCTTTCTTTGTCTATATACACCTGTAGTATCACCTTCCTCTGTTCTTCTTCACCTTGAACTTAAAATTGTTTCCTTGGAAGAAGTTCTGGCCTCCTTGGAATCCACCTCCCTGGAAGAAATTTGGACCTCCTCCTTGTCTGAACTGATATCCTCCATTACCGAATGGATTTCCCTGCGGTTGCGCTCTTGACTCTGGATCGTTAACATCGTATCCCTGGTCGTACTGTTCGCGTGATTCTTTGTTGGACAGAACCTCGTATGCGTTGTTGATCTGTGCCATGGCTGCCTCTATTTCCTCCTGTGACTTGTCGGAGTCCTTGAGCTTATCAGGGTGATTTTGTTTCACTTTGTTCCTGTACGCTTTCTTTATCGTAGCCTCATCTGCATCGCGCGGGATGTCCAGAATCTTGTAGTAATCATTCTTGGGCTTGCCTCTATGTTGTTGTTGTTGCTGCTGCTGTTGTTGTTGGTAGAACCTCTGCTGTTGCTGTTGCTGTCTCTGTCTGCGTGCAGCCTCCTCTCTCTGCTGTGATTCCCTCGCGGCCGCAAGATGTTCTCTGTCCAGAATCTCATACCGCGTTCTCCAAAGTCTTGTCTTGCGTGCTCTGTTATCAAACCTTTCGAGTATCTTTTCCGCCTTCTCGTAAGACTTCATCCTCAAAAATTTGTCAATGTGGATGATCTGGCATGGAAGAAAATCATCATGATCTGGGAAGCGTTTGCACATGGCGTTTTTCTCCTTGACATTAGGAGAGCTTTCTATCGCAATCCTTTGCAGATCCAGTAAGAAGGAGTTCTTGCTGTGTGGCAAGTTGAACGCGTCATCGGCCTTTTTAGCTAGCAGAGTCAACAGCTCGTAGTAGTTGTTGAACTGCTTAGCTTCGACACTCATACCTTTGAGCATCTTGGGAGTGAACTTGACTTTGTCCTGGAAAAGCGTCCTGTACAACTCTTCCCATTCCTCAGGTGTGAGTTCAAACTCCTCGATCCTGAGCGACTCGTCCGACTGCTGGACATTGTCTTCGGATCTGAAGTACACGTGTGAGTAGTACAGCGATGCCTTTGCAAACAGCTCTCTGAACCTTGCGAGTTTGCTGTACAGCTTCGAATATGCGGCACATGGTGCATATTCGTTGTCCATTCTCAAACACTTCTGTACTGTCTTCTGTGGCTGCCTCGAGTTGGTGTTCACAAATGCTTCCAGTTGGAACAGCTTCACGTAGTTATCGAGACTGTTGAACTCAATACCGATGTTGGGAAAAGCCTTGCTTGGGAAACTGGACTGCGAGTTCTTCGTGAGATCGGAGTAGTCGGCAATCAACATGTCCATCTTCTCGGGGATGTCCTTGTCGAATGGCTCCTGTTCCAAACAGTAGGACCTCAGCTGCCTCACTGCAGAAAAACTAGAAGCCATATCCAACGCATATGACGTAAGATTCGCGCACTTGTCGTAGTTCTTCTTGAGAACCGCATCTTCTATCAGCGTGCAGTGTTTATGAAGGTCCTCGTACTGCTCGTTGAGCCTCTGAAGCTGCGGGTCCGCCGCCTGCGCCTTGTTTTGTGATATGTATCTCTCCAGATCTGAGAGTCTTCCGAGCTTGAGGTTGAGCCGGTTGAGCTCCAGCTGACAGGGCTTGAACGAGGAATCATACTGCAGACAACTTTCGAAATCCTGCACTGCCAGGTTGTCCTGCGACAGCGAGAACTCGACAATGCCTTTCTTGTAGTAGGCACGCGCCAGTTGTTTCTTTGCAGAAGCATCGGACTCGGCCAGCTTCTTCAAACCAGGGATCAGAGACGTGTACTCCTGTAGAACCTCCATCGTGGGGCCCTGTTCCGACAACAGCGAGTCTACCCTGGCCATTTGATCGGCCAGCTCTCCGCACACCGTGACCAGCAGCAGTACAAGTACCGATATGTATCGTATGAGTGCAAACATTTCGCGTTGCTTTGTTGACTGGGAGAGGACAAGCAGATCACAAAGAACACCGAAGTCGGTTCCCAGCCTTGGATATTCTAGAAAGATCGTGGGCGGGCCAATTCTGAGCCACACGACTCGTGGCGCGGAGCCTGTCTTTTAACAGAGACAAAGGGTTATACGCGACGACTCCGTTGGCTATTACGGTGCAATTCAATGTTGGGATACCCTGAACCGCCACCAATGGCCTCTCTAGAGGTCGATCCGGTTGCTGACATACCGCACTCGCTTGTGTCTGCTCGTGCAGCGCTCGTGGCAGATGCCGTATCGGAAATAGACCTGCTCAGATACGCCACCGACGCCGAGGATTACATCGAGAAGATCTTTCAGTACGTTCTTCTCCGGTCCCCCGATCTCGTGAACACTCATGCTCCCGAGGATACGCTTGATCAGCTACTTCTCAGGGCTGGATCCCTGCCGATGTTTCAGGCTGTGCCTTGGAAAAACACGCACGGTGAGGCCCCGCACACTTGGACGCTGAAGAACGAGATCATGGTGGCTGCCGAGTCTCTGTCGTCTGTTCTCAACATGATAGCCTCAAACATGCTGGTGTCGCTCTTCAAAGGGAATGGGGACGATTCCGAGTGGAAGAGGCCAAGCGCACAGTTGAAGAAAGCACGCGGTTACCTGGAGATGCTGCAGCTGCACCAAAACGCACTGATGTGGGAAGTACCCAAATCGGTATTCGAGCTTGACTTCAACTGTGTGACGTTCTGGTCACACTATACCAATGCCTCATTGCAACTGTGTGCTCTTGCAAAAAACGTATGGAGTATCGATAGATCTATCGATGACAGTTTTGGTGACTTCAACGTTGACCAACTGGGCAAGAACACAAACTTTGCCATGTTTGTGCGGATAGTGATACATGCCTACAACGAGGTTACCATATCAAGCAAATTGGTCGATCAGGAATCTTACTTCAGAGCTCTCAAGTCGTTTCTGGAGTGTTACCTGTGCTTCTATCTGAGTCTGGACTCTTACAAAAAAGACCAAATTGGACTGGCAATAGGTCTGGTGAACTATGCGCTGGCGCTCGCCCAAGTCAGAGATGAATCGACCGAGAAAAAATCGCTCAAGGACAAAATGAAGAGCAAGCTTGCGAGTAAGAAGGACACAAAGACGGCGAAGAAGTTGGAACAGGACAATATGTCCTCGCATAAGCTCTCCAAGAGAATCATACGTACAAACGTGGTGCTCAACCGCTCTTTGGAGTCGAACCTACCGCAAGGGCTGACTGAGAATCTGAAAATGATGGTGTCTCTGTTCCATGTACTCAACTTCAAGTTCAACAAGGAGAACAACAACATCAGTTTCCAGAAGGTGGTCCCAATAAGCACGGTATCGGAGTCATATCTCTTCGGGTCATCGAGTCTGCCGAGCGGGATTGGTGTTCCTGTAAGCAGCGATGTTCGGTATCCTAGGTGTGTAGGAAACAGCCCGTCTAAGAGCGCATACTATTGAACGATACAAGGTACTTCAGTCCACCGTGAACCTAATTCTATGGTTGCATACATACTGATATTAGAGGCTATCCCGATGTCTTTGAGAGGATACCTTCCATGTAGATTCTTTAACAAAAATCAATCGATCAATACATATATACTTTGGGCGGAGTATTCACCAATGATAGACGTGTATCACTCAACTTTGATTAATCACACACTTACCAACCATGTTATACCTGAAAATAATTTACACATCGAAGGGCGTGTGGCGTAGTTGGTAGCGCGTTCGCTTAGCATGCGAAAGGTCTCCGGTTCGACTCCGGACTCGTCCACTTCTTTTTTTGCATTTTTTTGTACTTGCATTCTTTTTTTTTCGATTCTCTATTTTTTTTATACGACCTGGCTGGGTAAGCTATATGTAGTTGCACTTATCTTTACAAAACATAATAGGAAAGAATATAGTTAATTTACTCCTTGGAGCAGTCTCTGCCGAAGATACCGACCTTGAGCCAGTCAAAGCAGACAAGAATCTTGCTTCTGACACCGAGGATCATGCTAACATAAGCAGTTCTCCAGAAGAGGAAAGTGAGGGAACCACCAGTTGAAACATTGGAGAAGTCACCCCAGACAAGGTCAGCAACGGCTCTCTCAGTACCAATGTAGGCAAGGGCACCCTGGTTAACGTACTCAAATGGTTTCACAGAAGATCTGAGTCTCTCCAAACGACGGTGGAGCTTCTCAAGCTTGTCGGCCTCTGTCTCCTTAGCCAGAGTGTACTCGAGGTCCTCGATCTTAGAGAGTTTCTCAAAGTGGTTGGCCAAGAAGATACCTTCCTGGTGAGCAACCTGGGCAGTTGGTGGGTTCTTGGTAAAAGTACAGTCACCCAGAGCGTAGATGGAGTCAGTACCGTCAACCTTCAAGAAACCGTCGATAAGCAAACCTCTTCTGGCGGTCTTCTGTTCCTCAATCTTGGAAGCAAGCTTCTTAGTGATCTCTCTTGGACCGTTACCGGTAGCCCACACAAGAGTACCGTATGGAATGGTAACTTCCTCCTTCTCACCGGATGCAGACTTGTGGACGGCGTAGACGTTCTTCTTGTCGACCTTCTGAACCATGGTGTTTGTTCTGAGGTCAAGCTCCTGCTGTCTGAAAACATCCTCGGTGTACTTGATCAACTTCTGGTTGAAGGCGTTCAAAACGTTTGGCAAAGCCTCCACGAGAACAACAGACATTTCCTTCTCAATACCTGGCAACCATCTGGCAAGATCCTGGTCAATGTAGTCCTTAACCTCAGCGGCAAGCTCAACACCAGTTGGACCACCTCCGCAGACAACGACAGAGAGCAATCTCTTTCTCTCTTCGGAACCTGGCTGGAGGAGCTGAGCAGCTTCGATGGAGTTGAAAATCTTCTGTCTGATGGCAACGGCGTCGTTGGCCTCCTTGAGGTAGGATGCGTTCTCGGCAACACCGGGGATACCAAAGGTGGTAGTCTGAGCACCGACACCAAAGACAAGGTAGTCATAGTTGACGGTGGTGATGATGGGGTCTTCAGGGTTGACAGTGGCCTCGCCGAATCTCATGGAGTTGGCCATGTGCTTGATGGTGACGGTTTTGGCAGATGGGTCAACGTCAGTGGCCTCGGCCTCGAGGTAGATAACCTGACCTGGAGTCTGTCTGGCAACGGTTCTGACAGGGTCAATGATAGACTTGGCGTCAACGGTACCGGTGGGAACAGATGGGAGCAATGGGGTGAACAAGAAGTAGTTTCTTGGAGAAACCACAATGACGTTGTAGAGACTGGTATCAAGGTGCTTGAGAGTGGTAACAGCGCCCCATCCGGAGCCAAGGATGACGATTGTCTTTCTCTTGTTTCCGTTTGGCTTGAATTCGCTCTGTGGAATCTGCTCGGAGGGATTGGCCTCCTTGTAGACCTGGTAACCGAGGTAAACGGTTCCACCGATGGCCGAAAGGTAGGTCAATCTCCAAGTCCACTTGAAAAAGGAGCGGACTTTACCGGACTTCTTTGGTGGTGGAGGAGGTGGTGGAACGGTAGCGGCAGCGGCAGGAGCTGCTGGAGGAGGCACAACCACGATGGGCTTGATCTCCTGTCTGGCGATTCTCGAGGTTGAGATGAATCTCGCAGAGAGGCGGGCAGATCCCCTAAGGAGAACACGGGATGCGAACATGCTTGTTTCGGCGGTTAGCACTTGCGCAAACTGTGCATTGAGAGACACTTACTTTAGAGTATCCTTTATTCCTGAGATCCAGGTGTCTATAGAAAACGCCCAGTTTTTGGTTCGAAGAATAAAAGATGGAAACGGAGAAAAGAAAGTGAAACAAAAGACGTCAAAAATTTCCAGCCAATTGCTGAAGCGCTCGGATTTTTTCCCACACTGAACAAAGGGCTCTGCAGCGTGACCTCTCAGTAGCGCCGATACGGGTGGATATCTGCCGGATTCATCTCTTCTTATATGACCGATGTATCGATTTATTTATTTTTCAAACCGGACTTTCTCGCATCTGCGAAGTCCATCCCCTTCCGAGTGAATATATTTGGTTATCTGTCCACTCAGAGCTCGTGTTTGCGGAAGAGTCCCGCGCGCTCAACGGCTCAGAGCTACGCGCTGCGTCGGCGCAGCGGCTGTACGGAAGCTCCGTTGCGGAGTTCCTATTTGCTGGTTCTTTCTCCTCCCTTTTAGATCTTCTCACTTTCGTCCGTCTTCGTTCTTTCTCCGTTCTCCGTCTACTTGTTCGGAGCCATCTGAACAACCTCAACAACGCGCGTGCGCCTCCTCGACGTTGGGCGCTTCCCAATAGGGAAGTCTTCCCGCGCCAAACCGGAGTGTGTGGCGTCCCGCCCACGCTACCGCCGTAGCTCTATTTTTACCGCAGACGAAAAGGTTTTGACTCTGAGTGTGTGACGATCCGGAGATAAGGCACACAGATGAGCGCGTGCTGTTACGCTTCGCTGGATCTCCTTTGGCATAAAGGCAGCGGCGGCGCTCGCCCCTCATCGCACCGCACTCTGCGCCGTAGAAAAAATTAGATCGCAGAAGTGAAACCAAAACAATAAGGACGCCTATAGCTCTCTCGTGCATTCTTCTTTCCCAGAGACAAAGACAAGGACACAAGATGCTTGTGGAGGTATACGAGGACGGTCTGGTACGTGGTTGGGCTTGTCTTGCCGCGATGAATTACTAACACACACCGCAAAAGGCCGTGTACAACAACAAGAGGCTGTTCTTCAGGTTCTCTAGAGCGCTGGATGTGGTGTGGGATTACAAGCCACGCACCAGTCCTCTGATGGCGGTTGAACTGTGTTGCCTTGTGGGCCATATAACGCTGAAATTCGGGTATCTTGTGTTTGTCTCGAGGCATACCAAAGAGGTGGACCTCCCGCAGTTCGCGCTGAACATAAACAGGGTGGAAGACGTTGTGCTTGTGCCCCTCGCGAAGAAGGCATGCCTCAAGGCTCTGAAACGATATGTCAGCAACGAGGAAGACGAAGACGAAGAAGAAGGGGAAGAAGACGCGGAGGATGATAGCGAGAGTGAGGTTGATACGGAACCGGTGGACAAGGAGAACGAGCCCAGGCACATGATTTTCACAACAAGGGGTATACTTGCGGACTCATTCAAGTCCAATCCTCAGCGCTCTTTGAACGGACAGAGGGTCAAGCTGGACAACTCGCTGGAAGAGCAGATCTCCGATGGCACCATGCTGAGTAACCTCATTTACAACAAGACTCTGGAAGATACGCGGTCCATCAAGAGCTTCGACGAGTTGTCTACACCCCCACCCAGCAGAGAGGCGTGTATATCTCCAGCTGTGGTGCGCAAGTTCAAAAGGTACCTCAAGAAGTTCTTCAGCAGCGGATTCTACTACAGTACCACGGCTGACCTCACACACAGGATTTCCGTATCCCTTGACAGAGCATTGCCCAAGCTGCCCAAGACTCTTGGTGAGCTCAGGGATAACAACAGTTCCTTCTTCTGGAACAGGTCGATGCTCTCGGGAATCCTCGACTCCTGTCCGAGTGGATATCCGTCTGGTATATGTACGCCCCTCATTCAAGGCTTCATAGGGCTCACGGAGGTGTCTCTCGTGAAGACACGCAAAAAGTCTTCACTCTTGAACATGCTAGACAAGCAAACTCAGCCACCGACGCCAGCATACGTTATCCTGGTGTCGAAGCGGAGTACTCAGCGTGCTGGTGCACGGTACATGAGACGCGGAATTGACGATAGCGGCAAAGTCGCCAACTTTGTTGAGACAGATCAGCTTGTTATCACACCAACGAGGTTTGCCAGGTATACGATTGTGAGGGGCTCTATACCCCTTTTCTTCAAGCAAGATCCATCAAAGCTGCAGCCTGCTCCCATAGTCCAGAGATCTCGAGAACAAAACAAGCAAATGATGGGACTGCATTACAACGACCTCCTGGGCCACTTTGACGACGTTACGTCTATATCCCTCATTGAGAAGTGCAACAGAGAGATGGACGTGGGCAACTTATTCCACGAGCTTGCCGCAGAGCTGGACCTGGCGTTTACTTGGTTTGACTTTCATGCAGTGTGCAAGGGCATGAAGTTTGAAAATGTCACTCAGTTGCTCTCGGAGCAGATTGAGAACACACACTCACAAGTCTCCGTGAAGTCTCAGTTGGAGAAGTATGGTTGGAGCGAAGATGACGGCTTGCAGAAGGGTGTTTTCAGGATCAACTGTATCGACTGTCTCGATCGCACCAATATCGTGTCCAAGTTTCTGTGCGAGCAGATCCTGAACTCGCAAATAGAGTTGTGGGGGCTATGCTTCAGATCTGAAAAGGAGTTTCAGCTGGCTTACTCGAACCTTTGGGCCAACAACGGGGACGCTATTAGCACACAGTACGCGTCCACCAACGCACTCAAAGGTGATTTCACGAGGACACAGAAACGAAACTACTCGGGTGTACTGAACGATGCTATGCTTACGCTCTATAGGTACTACAACGGATACTTTGGAGACTACTTCAGACAGATCCTGATTGATTTTCTACTCGGTATGGTTGGCGAGGAAGTTTTCGAGCAGTATGAGTCTAATCTCAACAATCTTGATCCGAACTCGAGCAGAGAGGTCATCATCACTCAAAAGATCATCATGGATAACACCGTCAACTTTCTCTTCAGTTCAAAGTCGTTCCCAGATATGCTTATTGGTTCGTGGTGGGTGGCATCGCCTTTCAAACTGAACGCACTTCGCAAAGTGGAAATGGTCAGTACAATGCTGTTTCTGACTAACAGATATGTGTACCTTGTTGTCTTTGGAAACAGCGAGGGTGTGCTCAAGTACTTCAAGATCCCCACAGAGCACATTTCGAAGATGCAGTATGGTCACTATTTTGTCTCTTCGCACACTCCACTGGCTAGAAACCCAAAGCGCAACATTGGTCTCCAGTTGTTCTTTCAAAGTCACACATATCAGAAAGTCGATATGACGAATGAGGTCCCCAAGACCGGTAAGCTTTCCTCATCGCTAAAGGACCTGTCCAAGCTAGGACGAGAACTGGAGCCTCTAACGTCAAACTTTCGCACTGGCAAAGAGGAGGACCAGAGCATCTCTTCTCTGGCAATCAAATTTCCTCATCACATGGAACAGAAGGAAATCAAGTCCACAGTTGGATTGTTCTCAAAGATATGCTATTGCTCATGCTTAGAGCGGTCCGACCTAGTGTCTCTGCGGGATGCCAAGTCGGATACTCCGTTTTGGAAAGTTTTCGATCATAAAGTGAAAAGGCTAATATGGGCATGATTATATAACGAATTGAACTTATGATATCGGGTTTTCCAAAGGTGTTGATGTTGCGATTGTATGAAATTTCCGTGTTTCTGAGAAAAGCAGATTTTTTACAAATTTCTAGCCAAAATACTTTGTAGTGAATTAGATCCTCTGAACTATCAGTCTTTGGAAACGCCTTCAATATCTACGGTTTTTGCTCTAGAGTGGCTTCAACCCATTCTCTGACGGTGATGATTAACATTGACGCATTATCGGGGAAGGCGGGGATCAAACATGCGTGCGGCTCATCTCGAGGACTGTTTTGATGCATCTCGCCGGAAATCGAAGCGAGATCTCGGAGTTGGCCTCACCGTATATTCTGAAAGGAGACACATGCAAATCAGGCTAGCAACAAGTGGGATGAGAATGAGCTGTCGCAGGGATATACATAGATTGCTCACTGAAACCGGGCTGATGGCGATCCGTCCGCAGTTCGCAGCAAGTACCGGAAACAGACAGCCCACGCTAGGGGAAGCTTTACTGGAACGTCATATACTGGTATGTTGTATCGTTGTAACGAATATCATTCGAATGCTTTATGTACAGCTTATAAAAAGAAACAGCAACCGCCTCATGACAATTTGAGTCCTGTTGTTTTTGTCTTGTTTCGTTCGTTCTAATGTTTCTATCGAGTTGGGCAAGTTAGGAGCGGAACGCAACTTATTTGGTGGCAGAGAGCAAGTAAGTGACGAGGTCGTTTCTGTCCTTTGGCTTCTTCAAACCACCAAAGGCCATCTTGGTACCTGGAATGTACTTCTTTGGGTTCTCCAAGTAGTCAGACATGGTCTGCTCGGACCACAAAACACCCTTTCTCTTGTTGGCATCGGTGTAGGAGTAACCCTCGGCCTGACCGGAGGTTCTACCAAAGACACCGTGGAGGTTTGGACCAACCTTGTGTGGGCCACCGGCCTCGAGAGTGTGGCACTGGGCACATCTGGTCTTGAACAGAGTGGCACCCTTCTTCTCAGAACCCTTTTCGTATGGAGCTGGCATTGTTGATTAAATAAAAATTGATCGTTGCGAAACAAACGAGAGAAAAAAGAGAGAGAGAAAAAAAGGGAAAGGGAGAAACAGGGGGGGCAACAGCGGTATAAATTTCAACGCCAACGCCACGGGAGCCGGGAAGCACCAGCATGCGAGCTATTTTAAATTCGAGAGCTTTGATTGGCTCGGGGCGCGATGGGACGGTGAACCTTAGATTTTGTACGATTTTCCTACTTTTTTTGACAGCCATGACTACCGGATAGCGCAACCCTGATCACCGTGACACTGTGCCTTGTGCACACAGACTTTTGGTGGCATAATCACGGATATACGCTGACTTCCGGCGTTGTGTATCCTTCCATCAAGTTCTTCCTGATTTTCCGCCTTTTCTTTTTCCCACGCGGATTTTTCCGAAGGGAGATTACATAATAAATTATATAAGCACGCGCAACAGAAGAAAAATGGTTGTAGGCATGTCCACCATTGCTGGTTGCTGTGTAACATCAAGAAGCTCTGGGCTATGCGTGAGGAAACTTCTACTCCCCCTGTTTCCTCTGTCCCCCCTGGTACTTCTCCTTCTGAATCTGCGCCCGTCCCCTCTTCTTCTTCTCCTTCAGCTTCTGCTGATCCAGACCCTTATGAGCGGTTCCCGTTGCGTGAGATGGGCTTGAGCTTCGGCGAGGAAGGTGCCACCGTTCATGGATCGCATGAGTCACACCGGGTTGTTGGTTACAACGAAAATTCGAGCTCCTCCGAGCTGAGAGTTATCCCCACAGCTACTTCGCACGATGATAACACGAGGGGCTTTGTTAGCGGGTGTGCAGACTGGCTGATACAGAACAATGTGTATATATGGGTTCAAGGCGACGGCACACTGTGTGTGCAGGGTGAAAATATGGGAGTATGTTCAGTCGGTCCACGCGATCATCCAAGATTTGTGTTCCACCCGTCATCCAAGAGAGAGTCCTTGATCGATAAGGGCATGGTGCCCTTTGTCCCCCTTCAACGCGAGAACAGGACCACTTTTGATCCCGAAGTTCGCGTTACGGATAAGCGAGCTGATAGGAGCTCGTCAAGGAACGTCTCTGAGTTTGAGCGTGCGGTAGGAGGCCGGAGTGGAGGTTCAGCCAAAAAACGTCAACCTGGCCGTCCACGGAAGCGTCAAGGCAGATTCAAGAAGGCTCCTACTATGACTGCCCCAGCAACGGCTCATGATACTGCTCTTGGAACTGCTCAACCTGCTGCGACTGCTGCTGAGAACACTTCGGCAACTGACGTGACAACGGCTCCTGTGACTGCATCTGTTCCACCAGCTGAGACTACTCCTTTGACTATCTCTGTGGCTGAGACTACTCCTGTGACTACCTCTGTGGCTGTGACTACCCCTGTGACTATCTCTGTGGCTGAGACTACTCCTGTGACTACCTCTGTGGCTGTGACTACCCCTGTGACTATCTCTGTGGCTGAGACTACTCCTGTGACTACCTCTGTGGCTGTGACTACCCCTGTGACTATCTCTGTGGCTGAGACTACTCCTGTGACTACCTCTGTGGCTG